>JAAOAU010000857.1:0-12964 GCA_013186845.1 Fusarium sterilihyphosum
TGTGCGGGTATGACTCGCCCTTCATCTTGACGGACGACTGTTGCGTGTCACGAAGATGGGTTGCAATTGCGAGACTGCGGCAGACGGAGTTGGTGGTCATCGCCAGTACGCCAAGTCACATGATGGCGCGAAAGGGTCACGGACAGATTACCGCGCCGACAGTCCATTCATTTGCACGGCACATGTACGAGCGGCTGATGGTTGGATAATAGCATTCCAAAGGAATGAAACTTACCCACGCTACCCTACCGACGTGCGTTATACCGATGCCTTCTTATGCCCTTTTTTTTTCTGATTCTGCTTTGAATGATGGGTGCTTGACTGGACTCGGTTAGTCTCTTTAGAGCCGGGGTTTGTTGAGGGTAGGCTGACGGCTGGCCGGAGGAATGAAGTGCCGACCCGCATGAATGATGGAACATCTCTCCAATCAATCAAAGCCTTCTATACCACCACCACCGATAACTGTCACACTACTGCCTACAGCGCCAGCTTAGACGCAAACAACCAACACTACGCGGCGGCCTTTACGGCGGCCCAAATATCCCTCATCTCCCATCCCCATAGTAGGCTTTTCGTCCCAGAAGATGCAAGATTCGTGATCGCGATGTTATGTTCTTTGAGGACAACAACAGTTATAAAGTTTAAGAATGGGCAACACTAGCACGATTACTAAAGCAAATGGGTGTCAGATATAACATTCGGTACGTTTGGCATGCTGTGTTCTGTAAAATCTGCCTTAAAGGAGCTCGTTGTTCACACGCGCAATCGACTTGTTTTTGTATATTTTTCATCCAGGGGGCCGTTAGCCCCAGAAAAGTCTCCTACTAGAGCATAGGATATACTAAGCTAAACTATCTACAATTACTACCGTAATGATCCTCGCTTAGGCCATCTACAAGGCCTCTTATATCAGAGCCGCATATATGCTTAAGCTTTTTCTCTACTTATCCCCCTAAGAGACACCTCTCTACTTATAGCTTGCCTTACAGTAGTTATCAGTAAAGCATATCCTATCAGACATCAATACAGCTAATCTAAGCAGAGCTTCCCTTTAGCAGCATCTCCATCTAGTTCATCCAGCATACCATCGGCACAAAGGCGCATTGCGTTCAAGAGGGCATCCCGTCAACAGGAACTCATCCCTCTCCAGCCTAGAATTCTCCTACACAGATAGATCAAGTAGCTTTCCACACCCAAAGGCAGGAGAACCATAATCCCTAAGATCGCCAGTAGCTACAATCCCAGAACCGTACATCCTTAGGGAAAACCCTTATAGGAGAAAAACCCAAGGCGGCCAGAACGCTGCTCAGTAGACGAGGCAATCGCCCCGATCCACGGTCTCCAGGTAAGCTCTGTACTGTTTCGACCGAGCGGTTTATGTCTAGTGGTCTCATTCAGTGAGACGTGTTGTCGAGGCCCGGTTGTGTTGCGGGTAGTAGCCGAGGCTGCAGAAAGAAAGAGCATCTCTGGGCAGTGTGCGTACTGCAGAGGTCGGTCACGCAGCTTTTCAAGCTGCAAAAAGGGCAGCAAGCCATTTGAGGCCCGTGCGTCGAAGTTGGGCGGCAACTGAGGACCCAGAAAGTCGCGCAGCTGACGGCTGCTGGTCTTGTTTGGCAGCCGAAGCTGCAGATGTCGGTCGTTCGGGGAGTTGAGGGGCACAGAGGCCGGAATGTCACAGGCTCGCGAAGTCGAAATGTCGAGGTAAGAAGAAGTCGCAGATAAGACAAATGAAATGGTGCCCGGAGGCGATATTGAGAGCTCGCGAAGTTCAGTGCCATTAAAGGCATTTGTCACGAAGAAAGGTCAACTCTCCAAATCCCTTTCTTCTGGCAGCTGTTAGGGTCCCGCTAGTCCCACAGTTGCTTTTATTGCCATTTTAGCCTATAAAAATTCTTTGCCCTAGCAGAACGCTAACAGCGGGTGCCAAGAAAAAGTTTTCACAGGAGAGAGTTACACGCGCAATCGACAACCCTGGACTTGTTCAACAGTAGGGTAGACGAAGATGAATTTCTTCACCCTTGCATCCCCGAAACCTGCTTATTTGTCTAACCTACAGTTGTCTGTCTGTGCCAAGGTTTGCACTATCCTGGGAAAGAAATTGTACTATGGGCAAACGCGAAGTCATCGTTAGCAGCAAGAGCTGATTATTTCATACTCTTTCTAAGAAGCATTTACAGGATATCTGGCATGGGTTCAGTCTATGTTGACAATAATAGCAAGCAAGGGGTTTGGTAAAGCTAGCAAATTCAAGAGCAGTTAGTGGAAACAAGGAAGTCAGGGTCTAAGGATTTATCCGAGAACGCCGACGTAGACGAGGCTGTCATCTTAGTGGATATATATGCAAGAAGCGGGTGACCCCGTTAACATACTATCTAAATATTGTGACCAATTTTTGATGCAGCGCGTGAAATTCTGTTTTCCCCACTATACAATCTTCGCCTGGATAATGGAAGATCTACAAACCCCGACTTCAGTGTCGTACACTGTGTCGCGCTCACGTGGTAAACAACCGGGCGAATCCCTTTACAACGCCAAACTAAGGAAGATGAGGAAAGCCAAAGGGCAAACGAGATCCTCCGATGAATCCGAGTCTGAGGATGAGATTGAGCCAGGTCAGTTCGTGCAGTGTCCAGGATAGACCTTTTTGCTCAACTGACTGAGTAGGCGCTGTGGTTCTACATAAGATGTTCAACCGTAAAGTCGTCTTACATGCCGATAAGACTGTTACCAAGTCTGGAAAACGTATAGCTCTGGGGGAGGCAGAGGCGCTGAAAGTCGCTGCTCATACTGGAATCCCAGCCCCATGCGTCCGTAACGTGCATACGACTCCTGACGGTCATAACCATATAAGTATGGACTATATACAAGGACAGCCTCTTGACAAATTGTGGTCCGACATGTCGGTTCAACAGAAAAAAGATATTGCCCGGCAGCTTCGGGAAGTGGTAGAAAAGATGAGATCTTTGACTCCTCCTGCCCATTTCATTGGCGCTTGTGACGGTATCGAAATCCGGGACACGAGGCTATACTTCACCTACCATTCCCCGCCGTGTCGTGATGAGAAGGCGTTCAACGAGTTTTTGCTATCGGCCCTCTACGAACACACACCCTCGCTCGTGCGGGAAGCGTTCTCTCGGCGACTGCGAACTAATCACCGTGTTGTTTTTTCCCATTGCGATCTCACGCCCAGGAATATCCTGGTTCAAGACCAAAAGATTCAAGGACTTGTTGACTGGGAAGACAGTGGGTGGTATCCAGAGTATTGGGAGTACGTCAAGTTTTTCCAGCGTAATGCTGATAAAGACTGGAAGCAGTATGCTGGAGATATTTTTCCTGAGCTGTATCATGACGAACTCGTCGATTTTATTGCGATATCCAAGTGGCAGAACTCCTAGCTAGCGTATCCAAAATCTTAGTGGCCCCTTGCCCCTTCTCGAACCAGTCCTGAACACTCTTTCATTGCGCAGAAGTATCATCACGCCAGCGATTCATCTTCTGCCTCCATTGTTGCATCAATCATACCGTTTAATCCTGTGTTGTACTGCTCCGCAGTCAAATAGCCTTTCTGATAGAGTGCCACCAGGGCGAAATCGACCCACTGCTGGCAGTTGAACTCAGGATCGTGATTTGCCACGTCAACAGCTCCCATCAGACTCGCAAGCTCAAAGGATGTTAGAGAATGTTGAGTCCTTCCGACTTTGACTTTTTTTGCGAAGGTTCTCGAAGTTGTAGGGTCAAAGTTCTTGCGCTGTTCGAACGTGAACTCCCCTATCAAGCCTTTGACATGGTAGAAGTAGTGCGAGGTATTGTCATCAGGCACGCACCAGAGTCCAGTGTGCCTGTACTTGGAAAAATCCACTGGATCGCCTCTGTGAACGGCGATGTAGATCTTGTACTTGGTCTTACTAGGCATGTTGGCTGAGGTAACGAAGAAGGAGGATTGAAGTGATCGATTGTCCTAGCTCAATCTGTTAGCGCTGGCGAGTTGGAATGATCGTGAGAGTTACAGATATTGCAGCTACACAAGCTGGGTTTGCCAAGAAACACTTTGTTGATGGATGCTGAAGATGCTTTTTGATGAATTAAGAGCAGACTAAACGGAGGTATTTATTTTCAAACATGTATTAAGTGGTGAGAAATAAAGTTCCTAAAAATATCCTGTACAGACTTGAAGCGTTTCACGAAGCGCGCGGTACTAGGTTGGCGGTTATGCTCATCAATATGCTGCTGCCCCACAACTCGAAAAGGAGAAAGCCCGCCATTCAAGTAGGCTGAGTAGGTGCTGACACATGGGTAATTGCCAATACAAGAAACCGTGCAAAACAGTAGTCGCTGGGTCTCGCTCCTAGACGAGTAAGCGATTAGGAATGCGTGGTTCTATAATACCAGGTATGACACACTACCCCTTTCATCAAATCAGTCAAGGTGGAATATGCATTGACTAACTAAAAATAGTCGGCAGGTTTGAAAGGGTAGGTAAACCAGTTTACGAGTGAGACATAAGAAAGCCCAGATATCGTAGAGGGGAAACAAAAAAAAGAATGAAAGAAAACATGAAACACAAGGTATAGCGATACCCTGGCCTCTGTTGCTTACATACGTATGAGCAAGACTGAAAATCTAATTTCGTTTAATTCACTTATTTCGCGTTAAACGAATCAAACCCAGACATACCCGGCTCATCGACACAACTCGCCCCTAATAATTGTACATGGACTCGTTGGACGCCAATGTGTAACTTGCGAGTAATCTAGATGGAGTTGTAGAACGCAAGAAACTTTGCATAAGCTCTACTCGAGACATCTTGCTTTCAAACTGGTCGACCTGGGTATGATGATCGAAAACAGCACCTTACATCATAAAATGGATCTCAGATCTGGAGGGCGAAAAATATGACTAGGGAGCGCTTTTTGTCATGCTACTAGGGTACGTGTTTCGGTCCTGCTGGGGTGTCCGTTTCCAACCTTCCTGAAAGTCAACGTCCTAATTGCTCCGTTTTATTGATCGTTGAGCAACGGTTGATATATATACACAAAGTCTATTACGCCCGGTAGGCCAACGCCTAAAGGGCTCTAAAGTCTAAATAATATATATGCTTTGCTAATTAATGTCTTGATCTTGCTAAACCCCTATATTCTCTGCCTTATTCTCTTCTGTCTTTTAATTACCTTTCTTTCTAGATCCCTGTATTAGTTAGTAGTAGTAGGTTAGCTTAAAGACTAATTCCTCTAAGTGTTCAGTTTCCTATCTTTAGTGGCTAAAGTAATGCCTGCTTTTAGTTGTATAGGGTAGTAGTTGTTAGTTAGTATAAGTTTGTGGCTGATAAGTTAATGGTGTTTCTTTTATCTCTGTTCTAGGCGACCTGTTGCGATTGCGAATTGGATTGTCGCTTGTACTGTTTTTATGCTCGGTGTCTACTCTTATCTGTCTGATACTGCTTTATCTCCTAAGTGAAAAGAGAGGTTGCCGCGCTTTTCTTCTATATATTGTAGCATTATATCTTTACGCTATGTTGTCTACTATATATATCAGGAGAGGAAATGCTTTACCGTTTCTTCCGCATGCCTGCACAGACACTTGTCTAATGGTGCCGCTCTGATCTGATATAGATATCTATTTAGCCATGCTATTCCAGTTCTAAGTTAAGCTAGCACGCTGGCCTCTTTCTATTATAGCTAATTGTATAGCAGCCTGGTATGTTTACCAGGCAGAGCTGAGTTAACCCTTCTAGAGTGCCTACTAACTCTATCTAGGAGCTTCCTCTCCCTTTATAAATCTGCTCTTATTTGACTGAGAATTATTATCTTGACTGTAGCTATTCCTCTCTTTAGCATGATGTACGGCTCGGTAGCATGATATGCTAATATCTTGGCTGCTTTCTGAATTTTGAGCTCGCTGTTACGTAATAACTAGATAAGGTTGACTCTGTTTCTGTTTGTTCTGAGCTTCTCTACTGTATTATATATCTTCTTAATATGCCCTTGCCCTGACTGCTAGCAAGGATTACCTATAGCTAGTGCTGCCGATTTGTTGCTCGTTAAAATTACAATTACTTGATACTTTACCTCTGGCATATAGCCAAGGCTATAAGCAATTGCTGCTAATTTGGTAGTGTAGGGATTTAGTTCTTCCCTTATACCTAGGGTAACTAAAAAGGTTTTATTAAGCTTGCCGGCTCTTGCCACGGATATTAGGATCCTGATCGCTCCTCCTATGCCAACTAGATCGTTTCTCGCCAAACTGCTTATCACAATCCTGACTGCCTATCCCGCTCTAGCTAGCTCTTTAATCTTATGTTCTTCTTCCTCTCCTTATATACTTAATATAACCTTTATATGCGTTTCCTATAGAGTAAGAGTAAGTGGCTGGATTACTTCTATGGTGTCCTTTGGTAACTCTTGATATATATCCGCGATATGTCTAAGAGGAGATATAAAGTGTCTGAATGTTCTGATCCCTTGTAAGAGATTTTAGACTGGATTGGTTTGCGGCAGTGTGTGTATGTTTACCTATAACTTACTTACTTATCTCTAGAACTATTTATGGATGGTTGCTATGTGGGCTTTAGCCTCAGCTACTCCTGTCGCCATACTTGTAAAGGACTGTATAATTGCTTGCGCTCCTATTCTCTGTACTTGTTGGATGGTATATGTCGCTACTGTTTTGTATATATATATCTAGATATTGGAGGCATAATTTACTATAGGGGCTACTGTAGCTGTAAAAAGCTGCCTTATTATTAAAGGGGCCATCCCCTTAAGTTGTTTTAGTTCTATTACTGCCTTGAGGCCTTTCGTCACTGCCCTTGTAATGTGCTGCTTGTAGTGAAGCCGTGAGTCTATGACGACCCCTAGAATCTTAACTTAATCTTTTGGAGAAACTCTCTTATCCTTAATAGTAAAAGGCTCTAAGTCTATCCTGCCAGTATATCTAGTGAAATGTATAATGGCTATCTTTTCTGCCTTAAAGGTCGCACTACTCTGTCTCACCCAGTTAAGAGCTTTATTAATGACTATTTAGATCCCTCTCTGGTTGCTCTAGGCTATCGGTCCTGATACCTACGCCGTATAGTCATCGATAAATGTAATAGCACTGCTATTCTTATTGATTTAAGTTTATACGAGATCTGTATTAAAGAATAGAAATAATATCGGCAATAGGGGCGATCCTTATAGTAGTCCCGCTTATAGCAGAGGTCTGCTCTCGGAGCTTTGCCCATTGATCATAATGGTTGCAGTCCGCTCTAAGCAGAACGCGTCGACCCATCGCAGGAGACCCTCTGGAATGCCTCTTGCCTTCATGCTGACAGCCACTATGTATGCTAGACTCATAGACCAAAATGTTGAGTTATGCTCAAACTAGAACCCACTCAAAGCCAATCCAACCACAGATTGTTAGGATAACTGTTGCCCCCACAACGAGGATGTACCATTTCCAATCGGGGTCGTCCTTCAAGATGTTGACATTCATTCCGAATAGGCTCTGAAATACGCAAAGTCTGATTAGCTTAGAGTGCAATGGTTGGTCACAGAATCGGCAAGTGGAATATAACATCTTACGGAAGCAAACATCAGCGGAAGAAATATAAACTACCAGAGCGTTAGTGGTAAGTATGGTGAGCCGAATTGATTAACTTACAGTCATCCAGGTCAGACGCCTCATGCTAGTCGCAATAGCTGTTGATCGGCGTGCTTCTATCATATAAACTCGTGTAAACTCCTAGAGAATTGTCAGTCAACTTAGGCTAGGCAGCTATAACGAGTGCAATACAAATTGCAAGGTATTCTTCAACATTTGTTCCACAATCGAAAAATCGGCATCTATGACTGCCCAAGAAAACGGTGTCCTACCGTTATTGTCAACAGAGTTATTGTCGATGCCATCCGTCTCTATTAACGATTCGACTATGAGCTCATTCTCCTGCGGGGGTGTGAAACCCTTTCTAGTTTCAGAGCTCCTTGACTGATTTCCCACCGCCCACGATAGGGGAGTTCGGCCGGCGTTATCCTTCTTATCCTTGTCGATACCCGCCAAGTTCAGTAGGAACTTCACCATTGTCAAGCTACCCCTCTCCGCTGCCCACGATAAGGGTGTTCGTCCTCCAGTGTCCGGGATGTTGAGTGTTTGATAGTTCTTGTCTGAAAGAAGCTTCATGTTCTCCAACTGACCACTGCAAATACTCCATATCAGCGGCGTTCTGCCATGTATATCCCTTGAGTATACATCAATCTCGGGGCGGTTGAGAAGGTTCTTGACCATCGAGGGAAACCCCTTTTCCACAGCCCAGGATAACGGCGACCGGGAGTCTTTGTCGCAGATGTTTACCTTAAGCTCTTCCTTTTTCAGAAGCTTCTCGACAGTTACTGAGTCTCCAGATTTGACTGACAACAATAGTGCGCTCCGACCCTCGGAATACGATATGTTCACGTCCAAGGCATTCTCCTTGAGTAAAAGGGATAGAACAGACTCTTGTGGTTCTCCAAGCCTGGGCCCTTGGACGGCTCGAGGTTCGGATCTTCTTTCGATCGCCCACAATAACGGGTACTCGCCAGTATTACTTGGCCTATTGATATCTGCTTTCCGGATCAGGGACTGAGCAATTCCTAAATCTCCATTTGGTCTAAACTTCTTCAGAGCTTGCCAAAGTGGTGTAGTTCCATCGCCGTCTGTAGCATCTACTTCAATGTTTTCGTTGCTGAGAAGGTAATCCACTGTTGCCTTATGACCAGCATCCACAGCCCGTGATAATGGGGTCCTACCACTATCGTCACGTTCATTTATGTCAGCATCGAATTCTCTGATTAGCCTCTCCACGATGCTGGGTTTCTTCTGTGAAACGGCCGAGAACAATAGCCTGCCTCGATCATGATGTTTGTTAGGGACACATAGCTGCCGCGCGATTTTATTAAGTCCCTTCGTAATTGGATCAATCTCTCGTATTGTGCCTCGTCGACCGGCGACCCCTTCTTGGTTGTTGGCTTCGTGGAGAGAAAATCTCGGGCAGCCGTTACTTTCGTTCTCCATTGTTCGAACTACCCCGCCATGTGAGCAGTGAATACATTTCAGCTGGTAACTTGCTCAAACCTTAGTAAATATTGTGGTAAATACAGAGGTTGTCAGGGTGTTGCGGAAGCTGAGGCCTCGACTATGGGAGAAAAACAAAGCCACTATTAGCAGCAGAAATTGTTAGCTGTGGCTAGAAGTCTCGAGAACTAGAAGGCTAACTTCCCGATTTATGTCGCAACTTGAGATGCCTGAGAAAGGTGATACATAAGTGCGTTTAAAGCGGTGGCTGCCTAAAGTCTATTACTGCCTGATGCCTAATGCAATATGACGTACATTGGGTTCCCGCAGCCTCAACTTCCAAACCATTACGAAAATGTGATAGAATGGTAAATTCGGATGTAAAGTTTGTAATTATATTAACGATCCCTGTTTTCGCTTCCAATAGCTAAAGTAGCCTTCGGCAGGTTATTATGATAGTTCGCTAAGATGGGTTGTAAGCGTACGTAACAAGTGTATCAGTGGAAGACTATCGTCGCTCTAGGACTCATTAGACCTCGAAGACTGCCTGAACTAGCTAGCTATGAATAACTGAAGGTTGTGGTCTGCCATTATATGTGTAGCAAGATGTACTTCAGCGTACTTATAACGATATTGTATGCATAAGTGATAGAGAATTTTGAAGTGCAAAAGAATCCAGTAAGCAACTTAAGCTTCAGGTTCACGGCCGCAAGCACACGTTGCGGCCAAATTAAAATGCTGTCTATTCTTCGGGGCTCAAATTAGTATTTCAAGCCAAGTTTTATCAATTTGAATTAACAGTACTGTGGTGGCAAGTCATGGGATATTGCAAAGATGTGACTCTCGATCAGGCGTGACATTTCTTATTACGCAATGATGGATTTTGTCCTTCAGGCGTTACATCTGGTGGCTCTGCTGTAGCCATTAAATCCCAATCATCTGATGGCTCCGGTATGGCCTCCCTGGTCGCTTTGCATTCATCAGGCTTCTCGCTGATAGGTTCTTCTTTAGCGTCAGGAGCTGGTATGTCGCAAGCTACGCAAGGTTCCGGATCTCTTGCTAATAGACCGTATTCTGTTGTAACCTCAGGCTCACAGGGCATGTCATGTGAAGCCTTTTCCACAGGCGCTTCTGGTTCCCAAGCGTCCTGCTCTGCCGGAGGCGGTGGAGTTACAGGCAGTGTATGAATCCTCCCACCTTTCTTCGTCTTCTTCTTCTTATTGATTATGAGCTGTCCAAAGCCCCAATCATCAAGTGGAGGCGTCTCGCTTGAAGTAGCCATAATACGGAGTTGTTGGAGTATGGTATTCTTCAGGCTGAATATAAGAAAGATGAGGAATGCAACAGATAATAACCTTTATATCAGTCTTCTTAATGCGGGGTTTTAAGTCATCCTGCATGAATGCCTGCGCGCCTAACTCCCGAATCAGGCTCTGCAAGCCAACACAACCTGTGCGTATATCCAATCAACTTCATTTCAAGTCAACGGTGCACCTGCCGGCTGTCGACCCGATGCTTTCGCAAGTAATTTGCATCGAATTACAGTTGTATCACACACTTATAGAAGGCCTTTTGCTTGATGGTCCTCAACGCCTCGTATTCCCGGGATCTGATACCTAAGTAGTGGCCAAGCATAGTGTTCTTCTAGATAAAGGCTCGCGGCCAAATCCCAAAGACCACCAAACTGTGACACATCCCCCGCCGTGCTGGGCGCTAAAACCCGACAGTGGCCGCCGTGAGTTGGGCAGCAAACTTTGTTGGGCACCAGTGGTGTGAACCAGAACACCCAAGCACACGCTGACATCACCGTACGGAAATATCATCTGTTTAACCCCGCGCCTTGGCGCCGACTGCTGCTGCATCGCTTTTTTTTTACAAGATACAATTGAGTTGATCTCTACCGGAAAGAAGTTATTTCCACCCACGGAGCCATGAACGAACTGAACGCAGACTTTACCGCATTACGGATTGGCCGACCAACCCATGTTGGTTTTGGTGACGAAACACCGGCTGAGGTTCCGTTCTGCCCATCAGGCAATCTCGCAACGAAATTGAACAACACGCCTCGGTATCTCTTTCGTGTTCATTCAGATGCGTCTGCCGGAAAGAATAGCAGCGAATGGATTAAATCTATTGACGCCTTGGAAAATAATCTAACGGACATTTTTGAACGAGATGATACTGCAAGTATCGCTATAGCCCTGAATGAGCATCTTCGATGGGAGCCAAAATCATATGGAGACCCTTTCATATCCTGGACAACTTCGCTCCTTGTTGCGATTGAATACGCTTTCTATAAGCATAAGACGGAAGGTGCCATGCTGGAGGCAATCCATCTGTGCATTATCGATACCACTATGTTCCCAAGGGGAGTATTCATACGAGACCTCGACCTGATCGAGGAATTCTATGACAAAGTCCCCAACGGTCAACCGATTACGGTTAAAGGTGTGCGTCACACTTGGCAAGAGAGAGGACTCGACGACTTCCGTAATTTGCGAAACAAGACACATAAGACTTACCGAGGCGTTTATTACTTTGGAGAGTTCCTCTCACAAGGACAGACAAACATAACGGGCCGTTCATCCACGGTGTCAAGCGATAGAATTATCAACAATCATTTGTTCGCTATGCTACCTCAATTCCAGGTGGAACTGGAAGATAGTAAAAGACAATGGGCGGAGGCAGTGGTAAAGTCTCGAGAGTTGTTCTATATGGATATTGAGTCGGAGGCAACAAGCACCTCCGAGTTCGTGGGGGCTACGAATATAGCATTGCAATTTGGAACAGTATGGTTTTTACCCGTACTAGCTAATCTGCTGGCTCTGCGTCCTCGCGCAGCGCGAGATCGCGGGATTCTGGACCAGATCTCAGGCCTATTTTCAGGTGCGTTACCATTGTGAAAGGTCTAGGCTTACTAACCAATGGATAGATGACTTGAGGTATAGCTTATCGTCCAAAGACACCAGAATTGTGGCCAATGAGAACATCCCAGAGGTCTTACAGTTTGGGAAGATTATTCATGATATTAATGAAGATTATTGGAGCGAGTCTGCCCACACGTTATTAAGATCTATGGAAGAGACTACAGGTGCGCTCTCCGACTCAAATCGCTCTAGAGTAGGAAATCAGTGTAGGCTCCGGAACACTAACCTAAGCTTTTAGATATTGTTCGCCGCTTTACCGGAGCTTCCAGGCTGCTGGGTAAGGGTAATTTAGCAGGTGATCTCTATACCATAGAGAGTAAGCATCTGCAACCACTTATGCAGAGCTTGATAACGCTGAATTGCATTATACAAGAACTTCAAGGAGGTACGACTTCTACGTAGTATCATTATGCATACAGCTGTGGTCGGCTGCTTTGTAGTCGAAGTTGAGTGACTTATCTATACTTTGGAATGTCAGCAATTGAGAATTGTGATTTAGTACATACTGTAAATTTGAACCGATTGATGATCTTTCAATTCATTTTGCAAGGCTGGCAGTACTGCTGGTGCTTGTCTGCAATATTCTCTTATCATGCACGTTAGTTTACTCCTCTAACATCACAAGGGTTCATTTTTGCTACCCCTGTCATGCCTCGCCATCAATCCCTCGTCTCTCCTACCAGGGTCCATACTCTCACCTCGTGTTGGTTTTGGCACCCTTGTCGAAAGGGGCCCACAAATTTAATCCTCATGGAACTCCTTGTTGGTACTGCATCAACCATCCTAATCAAGTCGTTGTTTACAAAATGCCGACAACCCCCAACAACTCTTGCCCATTCCCATGTCTTCATCCATTTCGCTCTACTGTCTGGCCATCATGAAAATTGACAATAATCTCTTTTTTCTATTCGATTTCACATTTCGATGTCTTATTCTGCTGATTGAACTAGCATGTTTTTTTGGCATCCCCGGCAGCACCTGGTATTTTACTGCAGTCGTCTACAATGAGCTTT
>JAAOAU010000858.1:0-21658 GCA_013186845.1 Fusarium sterilihyphosum
ATCTTTAAGTTATTACACGTCTTACTTTTCGCTTTAACTCTTAAGGGCTCCTGTTATCCATTTGGTATGCTTGCCCCTGATGTGACTATCAAGGTAGCCACACGAGCCAGCTGCAGTTACAGCAATTATCTGCCTGTCGTTATCAACAGGCTACCGAAAGCCTAAACTTAAGACTGTATTATATACTGACCACATTCTAATATTGCCCGTACCACCTCTATCTAAGGCATCCTAAACCAGAATCTTCTTTCCTACACTATCAGGCTATAACATCAACGAGGCTTAGCTTGGCATCGTAAAACAATATTTCTGCAAATACATATCTGTCATTTTAACTACGAGAAATGAGGTGGTCACGATTTGTTTTCAATAACTCCTGTTTGTTGACCTTACAGGTGACCACATAAGTAGACAGTCATACACAAATAAACCAAGTGCCTTGTGCGCCAGTAAGCCTTGTGGAGCCTTGGCAGCTAGGTAGACATGATAACACCGGAGCACTACACTACCAGCCGTAGCCGAGTACCCGTCATTCGACGCTTTGCCAACAGTCAACTCGGCCCATTTATTACAGCGGAGCAAGCAAAACAAGCAAGCATCTTCCCTCAGCAAGCCACAGTCAAGCAACCATGGCTCAAACGGGATTTTCAGCTTCTAGTCCAGTAGGTCGCAGCGGTAAATCACTGGCCCTAAGTTCTCAACGCGTTCTGGCCCTTTCATATACGGTAAAGCTTTTGAAGCTATCAGCAGCTTTTAGGGACTAAAGCTGATCCTCAACTGAACCTGGATATTAGTTCATATCCAACTGAGTCACCTTCCAGTGCTGCAAGGTCTAGATCTCCAAGGACATGCAGCTTCATAGAGGTCATGACCGTCATGCCCTTCTTGGTCCTGGATGCTCCGTAAAGCTATTGGCAACCCCCATAAACTATTGAGATTTCTCACCCCACTCTCTAGTTAGCTCATGCTCAGCTTTCCACGGTTGTTGAGTGAAGACTGGACAGCACCAGCCCCTGTCAAGTGTATTTTGCCCTTCGTCGGCACAAATGGCCTGCACGGCAGCAAAGCTTTGGAATACCTCCGTAAACTATTGACGCCTCTCGCGTATATTGGAATTAAATGATTTTCAGCTTGTCCTTTATTCAATCTAGACCGTTGAAGTTGAGTCTTATGATGTCTATAAAGTGTGATGTATGCCCTATGCAGAGATAAGGATCATCATCAGAAATACCTCATCGGTCTCCATCTCCAGCCCAACCACCTCCTCTTGTATCCATACTTGCATAATCACGCCAGCTTAGCAATAATGATCGCCAGTGCACTCGTTCTCTTCTGCGCTGCTGCAGCCGCCGGTGCCATTCCGGCCCAGTCCTTGGTACGCTGCCTATCACTCGTCACCCCGTAACCTCACGCTAATACTGCACCCCAGGATTCCGACATTCTTCGGGCTCGTGCTGTGGTTGCCTCCACTGATGGTATCTGTGGTGCCTTCAACGGATCTGCCAGCTGTGCAGGCACCGGCTTCGGGAACTGCTGCTCTCAGTTCGGTTACTGTGGAAAGTCCGATCTTCACTGCGGTACAGGCTGCCAGACTGGCTTTGGATCCTGTGGGGTCCAGCCAGGCCCTGACTTCAAGGATCTCGGATGCTTCGCTGACAGTACCTCGGCTCGAATTCTGCCCACTTTGATCAGCCACGCCGGAAACACCCCCACCAAGTGCAAGGCTGCTTGTGCCGACGGTGGCTTTGCCTACGCTGGTCTTGAGTTCGGTAGCCAGTGCTGGTGTGGATCTGCTCCCCAGCAGAACCTTGTCCAGTCCCAGGACTGCACCATTGCTTGCCCTGGTGACAGCACTCTGACTTGCGGTGGAAGCAATGCCATTGAGCTCTTTGCTACTGTGCCCACTTGGTTGAACCTTGGCTGCTACTCTGATGCCACTCTTTCACGTACTCTCAGTACCTCCCTCAACATCGCTGGCAACACCAACAAGAAGTGCCAGGATGCTTGTGCTGCTGCTGGTTATAGGTATGCCGGTACTGAATTTGGCAACCAGTGCTTCTGCGGTAACACTATCGACAACTCTGGTGCCCCTATTGCCGCCTCCACTTGCAACAAGGCCTGTGCTGGAGACTCCACCGCTACCTGTGGTGGACCTAACGCTCTTAGCTTGTTCTACCTCCTGTAAGCTAGTTATACATCAGCTCGGGTTTCACAACAAGAAATAATCAGACGTCGCCTGTAATAATACTCATTTTCTTGTGGATATAACTTCATGTACTGACGGCATCTGTCTACTGTATGGTCGAATTGAGCCAAGATACATTTTAATTGACTACCTCTTGATATGAATTAACGCTCGAATGGTCCGCGAAGTCATGGCTCTTTCCTGGCAGTCGTCTGCTTGCGGTCCCTAATTATTCTTCATAGACTCATCCTTCTTCTAACATGGCATGCCGGTAGACTTACAGTACCGTGTGCGTTGACGAATGGCTTATCTGCCGGTTTCAACCGTCGAAAGCCTTCTGGGAGATGTTGTCAAAGAACAGTAGTAAGGTCTATGACTCTCTCAATCACTAGAATATCTAACCTTTTAGCCAAAAGCAAGATGCTAGGTAACAGTAAGGGCAATAAGTATATTAGCTGTATGTGTTTACTGGTATTCTTTACCTTTGTGCGCTGGGGGCTGAAGCCTCCTTTGGCTTCCCATAACCTTATCACAATCTGGGACTCTCGCTTCGCCGACACGTCAAATGCAGCTCTCGCGTGGACGCCAGCGTCTGTCTTGACTGCAGATTCTGAGATAGATAATATGTTACAAGACATTATAAGACAGTACGCAATAAACTACCCTACGTTCCGCCCGAATTCCTCAAGTCTTATAGCTGCCTGGGCGCAGGATCCAACTTTGAGGTTAACAAGGAGCTCTTTGCTTTGATTGGCGAATCGCCCTACTTCGTTGCTGTCACGCGCCTCATCATTGGCCGCGTGACAGGAAGCACGAAACAGCCAAATAAACAAGTTCAATGATCTGGCAAGTGTCTGGTCAATGTCAAGCGTGTAGTCTGCTTAAAGGTTCTTGTTTGCAAACAATTTAGCCGCCCTTTTGTTGGAGCATTTATCTTGATCAGATCGCGTTAATTCCGTTCGCTGAATAAGCCATCATGCACTTTTACAAACCCAACATCGGGTCGAATCTACATGTTCCTTATGCTCAAGTACATGTACTACTCACAGCCTGGGAGGAACATGACCTCGGGGATGTGGACAGTGAGATACGATGCGCCGTATTCGAGCAAAACGTGAATAGAGTCTTACTAGCTACCTGAGCTTAGTCTAGGGTATCCGCCCCACACATGGTGATCTGACACAATCCCATTCGAGCAAGACGACACCAGCGTCGTCTTCTTCCTCATCCCAACCAGTGGCTCATCGCGTGTAAGACTTAACAGAAAGATTTCCAGCTTCATTGAAGAGAAACCCTTCCAACAAGAGTCCCTTATCATTGTTTACTATGCTAGCCATTGTAGTTCCAATGCGCAGGGATAGGTTAAGTGGGTGGCCTTTGAGCGGGGTAGTATAACTCAACAGTTGCTCTTCTCAGCTCCTTGCGATGTACTTCTAATCCTTACCTACTGCCATGCCTCTCTTATCACGTATAGCTCTGGAGATAGAGACAGCCATTTTGAATTAATCGCCGGCTCGACTAAGGGGGCTAAGACGCCTTTTCCAGGCCAGAGATCCTTACAAGAGCCTTGATTAGGCTATTAGAGAAAGATTCCAGTAATAGAATCCCATCAGAGAGCCTTGCTTCAGAATTAAGAGAAGACTCAAAAACTCTAGGTAAGACTAGGGATCTATTAATGAATACGCAAGTAAGTAGTTACATCCGAGTAAAAACCCCGGTATTTCATGTTCTTGTAGGGAAATCACCAACCAGAATCTTCCTCCAGCCTCTTCAGCCTCAAGATGGCACAGAAGGCTTCATCAAAAAGCTATCTGGTTGCCTAGTTTTCCGAGTATCGCTCTCAGATGACGTGAGGGGTCTCCAAATTGCAACATAACTCAAGACAGCCCTTCCCAAAAACCTCACGGCTGTCAGTATCGAAGCAATAATCAGTCATGCGCCTCGCATACAGGATGCTCCCAAAGATGGAGCCTTTCCTTGGGGCTCTATTCTTGAGCAATCATCGAAGCCTAGTAGAGACGGGATCGTTAGAGATATCCGTAATCTAAACACGGCCATGGCCACCACTGATAAATATGCAAAAGACGCCCCCATAAAGGACCAAGATGAAGTCATACAAAAGTCATTAGTTGAGATTCATGATAGAGTCTCAACGTTTAGCACGACTATTGAGACACCCCTACTACTATACACTGGTAGCAGCAGAAGTCGGGGATCGACACAACAGACCCCAGGTGTTGGGCTCATGGCTGCTGTAGACGTGGATGCTCTTCTTCATTTACGCGAAGCCATCATGAGCCAAGATCCGTCTACCTATAGTCGTGAGATCAACTGTGACAGGATCTTCGAATCGCTTAAAAGAATCAGCTCTACAGGGAAGCTATCCAGTCGTTTCAAACTGGGGAGTGTAGACGGTCGAGTTGCCATCATAGAGACCTATAAGTACAGAGAATCCTAAGATGACAGCGGTCAACCACAACCTCAAACCCTACAACAAGTTCGTAAGATTACGGGCTTACTGTGCCACCTAAAGCGGTAACAGTTCCATATCCTACCATGCGCGGGCTTCTTCCGTGACAGGCTCCGTAAAGAGCCGGGCATAGTATTCTGGCCTCCGCCCATGTTTGGGACTGGATGCAGAGTTGTGACTCTCTTCCAGTTGTACAAGATACATCGGCTTGTTCCTCATGAGCAGCGGATCCATCTCACTTGGGCGTTAGCTAGAGCCATTGAGAACTTCCATCGCGTTGGCTGGGTACATAAGGGCATCCGAAGTCACAACGTTGCCTTCACAGAAGTAGTCCCGAGCCCGAAATCCGATCTAAATGACGGCGATGCAGATTCGCCATTTGTCGACCGCTTCAACCTTAGCAAGCCCCTACGCTTTGGGTTCGAGTACTCTCGTGCCGACGATGAAGCAACATATTTGGAAGAAGATTGCTCACTCAAGAATAGCCTCTATCGACACCCTGATCGATGGGGCCGACCAAGAACACGATTCGAGAAAGGCCACGATGTGTACTCGCTTGGCGTGGTGCTGTTTGAAATCGCCCAGTGGAAAGAAGCTAGCTCTATCCTCAAGTCCTTGTTAGATACTAACCCCCTGGTTCCTTCGGATGTTGCCAAAGTCCTGATTGGAAAATGCGGCAAATCTCTCTCGCATCAGGTTGGTCGCGTCTTTGCGCAGTGTATTGTTACTTGCTTTGACTTTCCTATGCGAACCAAATAAATACTTTAAACCTTTTATTACTTTTAAAAGTTAGTTTAGGATATTAATCTATAGGTACTTAATAGACTGGCCAGACAGGCTTATATTAGTACTTAGTAAACACTGCTAGTAGTAAGTGTCCATAGCGGAAGCTAACTTAGCTTTCCACTAAATGTTTGTAAAACTGATCACCTGAGGCCCGAAAGTATAAATAACGGACATCCCCTCTATTGCACTTACAGCAGTACTCCATTCTATACCTCCATACTAAGGTACTGTTATAACCTGAAAATCTCCAAGTTCGCTTTTAAGAAGTAAATCTATTTCCCAAATAATGAAGAACGCAAAGGCTTGTTTACAATGCCGAACAGCAAAGAGGAAATGCCGATTATTATCTGACAAAAATGCCTGTTTCGCGTGCCAGCTACGAGGTGAGCTATGTTCTCTAACTGAGCTTGGCAAAGTGTCGAGCACGACACAGCTGGCGCCTCAACCAAGAGGTACGATAACGTCACCTGAAACGAATATCGACGATATCATATCGCCTCAAGTGCAATGGCAATTGGTCGACTACTACATGGTTTTTATTCACGACCGGCCCCAAAGCATATTCCATCAGCCAACTCTGAAAGATCAACTTGAGCGAAAGGAAACCGATCCGGGCTTACTGCTGGCAATATGCAGTTTGGCATGCCGGTTTTCTGATGACCCAGCCGTTAGGGATCTTGAAGATTGCTTGACAAGCGCCTCCAAAGTGAGGTTACAAGCAAACCTGGAACAATACAGCCTCGCAACTATCCAGACTTGTATCCTCGTCGCAAATGTTTGCTCTGCGAACCTGAACCCAAAAGGCGAGGCTTTATATTTTGGTACGCGGAGTCCTCAATGCCCAGCATATAATTGACCCTTGGTGTAAATGTCTTGCCGCTTCTAACATGGGACAAAGGTATCGCTATCAGGATGGCTCAGATCATGCGACTACCGTACGGGAAGCTATCGGAGAACCCTGCTCTTGCGGAAACCAGAAGGCGAGTCTTCTGGACATTATTCATGGCAGACAGATGGTGCTCCTCGGCCTCGGGGCTTCCGCGACAAATCCAGGACAATGACTATGCTGTTGATCTCCCTATTGACGAGAGCATCTTTCAAAAGGCTGAGTTCAGTCTTTTTGGGTCTACAAGTCCGAGTCTAGGCATATGGGCGTACAAAATCATGCTCGCCAAGATATTTGGTCACATCCAAGATTTCAACCGAGGGAACCTTGGACGTGGCCTGCGTCAAGAGGACTTCGATGCCCACGTCAAAGTATTAGCTGACCATCTTGAAGATTGGGAGTCCAACCTACCTCTTCACATACAGCTGTCGGAACAAAATATCCGCGAGCATTGTTCCAAGGGACTTGGGGGCACGTTTATAGATCTACATCTTGGCTTCCATCACTATGCCACGCTGCTTTTCTTCAATTACCTAGAATCCCGACGACTGTACTCCCATAACACGCTGCACTATTCGCAGCTTTGCAAGTCGCATGCCTTTAAGTTTTCAGAGCTGTTGGAAATCTCACGGGAAAGAAAGGGCTGTGAAGCAGTACATGCTGCCGTCGGACATATGGCAATCGTTTCTTCAGCGGTACTGGTGCACGTGTTACTTATGGGTGAGATGAGCGAGCTTGAAGCTGCAAGAAGTGGTTTGATCTCCAATTTTAAGACCTTGCTCAAGTTGAAAAGGTTTTGGCCGAGTTTGGAAAAACTGGTATGTCAGGCTCTTCCCTCTTCCGTGTGTCCTATGTCCTATGGTAATGCTAACGCAGTAGGGGCCCTTGATAGATCTCTCGACTCTCCCTGTTCCAGGATGCCTTGGTCAAGTCTCTGGAAACAAATTCGCGTGAGATGGAAGGGTGGATGATGAGATTCTTGACGGAATACGCTCCACCCTCAGATGACTTTGCTGATGCTGACCCGGCGCCAGCCATATCTACATCTTCAACAAGGCATGGGACAACATCAAATAAGGATGAGTTTTGGCATAGAAATAACACTCTAACGGAATTGCTCAACGGTCTTAGATAGTCACTATGACAATTCTTTGTATTTCTAAAAGGGATACGATCAATGCAAGCAAAGTTCTATTTATGTTTATGTCATAAACACAGCTATTGAATCCGTTCTACTTAAGTAGGCTATAAATACTGCATTCAGCAATCCGAGTCCTTGCTGGAATTGTAATGCTAATTGGGAATCCTGCGTAATCCGGATCGTCATTCGGCATGATGACAAATTGTCCACTTCTTGTTTCGTCCCCATTCAGCCTTCTTAGGGTATCGAGCTTGCCGGTTGAAGTGTTGAGTTCCTTTTCCTCAAACTTCAAGATACCTGTGTAATAAGATCTAGGGTCAAGAGACTTGAAGACGGCTTGGAAGCCTTGCCCAATGAGCAGGAACTTTGTATCGTTGGGGTACCCGTTCTCCTGGAGGAGAATGACAATGCCGTATCCAGGACCAGGTCTGCCTGTGACGAAGGAACGCTCAATCGTCACTTGATATCCTCCCATACTTGCCACTGTATTTGCGTCTCCCGACTGCATGTTATCTTCTGTAAGCTCGTCGAAGAAGAAACCAACGATGGCTCCTGGCCTTTGCTGAGCTTCGAGGACCAGATCAGAGACATGCGAAAGGAGCTCAAAGTGCCGCGTATAAGCGCATATGTCACCCTCCGGGAGACTGTCGACGCCAAAAGGGCAAGCCCCGATAGCGTGGTATGAGCCGATAGCTTTCCAAAGTCGACGAGCGCCGTACTCATCTCGACGCTGCTCAGGTATGAAAAGTGGTTGGTTCCGGTGGCGGTATGTTTCGCAAATGTGGATATAGTCGTTAAGATAGACATCGGGTGAGATAAAGTCGATAGCTGTTGCAAAACGCATCCATATATCCAAGACGTTGCTGATGCCACCGCCCGAGGGATAGTCACCTGGCATACCGCCGCCTCCAGCCAGGACAGGGAAATCGTTATCTGAACCCTCGCCATTATAGTTCTGCCAAAAGTTGCAAAACATTGGCAGGGGATACTCCCTTTTGCCGGCCGTGGCGACGACATCCACAAATTTGGCATAATGGTAGGCCATAAAAAGCTCATCGGTATAAGGGCCTTCACCAAACGTCTCAGCCCAGGTAAATTGTCTATCGTCACCGGAGGCCAAACGACACGGCATCTCGAAATGGGACTTCAGGTGTGGATGTAAATTGTCCCAGTCCTGTTCAAGAAATGTCACGAGATCTTCAGGGACCGGCTGCGCATAAGCAAGCTCGGCAACTTGGCTCCGATCTCGCGAATCTCCCAAGATACCGCATTCGTTTTCGGGCTGTACAAGTATTACTGTCGAGTGCATCTCGTCAATTTCTCTGAGATGCTTCATCAACGTCGCAAAGGCTTTGGCATCGGCCTCGGCGGATGCAGCGCAGAGAGGCGTGATGATCTCGGTCGCTTTGAGGTGGTTGCCTGTGTCTTGGAGCCAAACGCGCGGGAACCGATCGGGAGCCAGCTTCACCCAAGATGGAACGTAGTTGGACATGCCTAGTCAGCTGGTTAGAAACAAGTGTCACCCTCTAAACCTAACATACCATTTTTCCACGTCCCAAACCATAAGAGTATGAGCTTAAGCCCAGCATTCCTCGCGTCGAGTATAATGCGATCGATTTCCGAAAAGTCGAAATACCCTTCCACTGGCTCAACCATCTCCCATGTGACGCTTCCTAGTACCGTATTGAGGTTCATGCCAACAAGCCTCGGCCAAAGCTCGCGCATAAACTTGGCAGATGAAAAGGATGAGTTTTGGAGTTCGGCGCCACGTATGAGAAACGGTTGGCCGTGGACGATCAATTGTTTGAACGTGCCCTTGTCATCAAGGTAAGGAATGTGCGGATTCGCCATAACTAGTTGATTGTGAATCAAAGTAACGGACGATGTCTGTATGTATCGACCAATTTCCTCACCGAGTCTCCATGTCACAAGGCAGGTACTTATGCATACTACCAAGTTACACGTCTGGTCTAGAACAGCTCCTCCGCAACGGAGAAAGAACCAACGATTTGAGTTCGGATAAAGATGACAAATAGGCAAAGTTTTGGTGATCGGGGTTCACGGCTGTCCATTCGCTGTAATACCGTGGATAATTTGACTTATCTGACCACATCAGTCACTAAGCACAGTGATCTGATCTTTAAGCGAGAAGAGCTATAACCACCGCCTTCATTGCGCGCCTATCAGAATCTGCCAAGCAGCTTTGGCTAGCATGGTTATCACAGTCACAGCATTATACACTAACATTTGTTTTACACAGCATTCGGGAGGCTAAGTTGATGCCGAATTATCCGCGGCTTGGCAACGAATCAGCATCGTTCATTCCCGGCACTCTATCGAGCCCCACATTAATACTAAAGGCTTGAGATCGCCACGTCGCTAGCTTACCCTATACAGAATGTCCGCTAGAAGCAGTAGCTCGTGTGAAAAACTCAAAAGTCAGGCTACGTGACTAATATCTAAAATAGATCGTTTCATAGAATAGCTCTTAATCACTAGAGGGGTAAATCATCTTTGATTCGCTCAAGTCCCGGTTTGTATCGCTGTCTTCCCTAACCCCAGATTTATGGTACGGAGACTTGGGAAATAAAGTTTCGGAATGGATCAAAGTAGCTAAAAGTACAAAATTCGGGATTGATGTCTGCTGATTTGTCTTAGTTCCGTGGCTAAAGCCAATTTGCCGGGGCCGAAACCTGGGGTAACAGGTTAAGTAGTAAAAGGTAATACGAGATTGACAATGTCTGACGTGCAGAATTGGTCGCCTAAACATCATGTCGCATGGAGTCTCTTTATGTCATTCAACACGAAGATCATTGCTAATGAGGGGGAACAGTATGTCAATAGGGAGAAGGACAAACATTTAGAAACAAGGCGTAAAGAAATCGAGTCAAGCTCATCATCCGAGCTTGAGAACCTAAAGAATATAAAGTAAACTTGCGTCTCTCCTGAAGATTATAAGGAGAAAAGAAAACGACATTCACACAATCACAATCTCAATAACAAGAACCAATTCATTCCATATACTGGGAACAAAATGCTCAACTTTATGTTTGTATCCCTGGCAATCGCCAGTTCTCTGCAGTCCTTGGCCTCAGCCAGCGCCATTACGCCTCGAGCTCCACGTCCATGGAGCAATTTCAACAACAACGTGGTCTTCACTCCACCCAACACATGGGTTGACCCGCGTACACTCTACGCTCGCACCCTGCAGCTGAGCGACAAATCTCTTCTCATCACTTGCGAGATTTACTCCCCGGAAGATCCACTCTCTCTCCCAATCTTCCGCTCCACGGATGGTGGCGCGACTTGGAAAGAGCACTCGCGATTCAGAGACCAGGTCAACGGCTGGGGCATGGCGTACCAGCCTATCCTATACTCACTCCCTCAGGAGTTTGGCGGGTATCCGGCTGGGACTATCCTCGCCGTGGGCACGTCGCTTCCCAGCAACAAGAGCCATGCGTACATCGACATGTATGCCAGTACAGACGGTGCCAAAACGTTCAAATTTCTCAGTCACATTGCCTATGGACCGGGTCCAGAGACCGTTCTTAACGGCGATAAGGCCATCTGGGAAGCTTTTTTACTCATGTATAAAGGCAAATTGATCGTCTACTACTCTGATCAACGCGACCCACGCTACGGGCAGAAACTGGTCCACACCACAACGACTGATCTGAGACACTGGACCCCTATTGTGAATGATGTTGCTATGAACTACTACGACGGACGTCCCGGTATGACCACGGTTGCACACATACCCACCAACGACAATTACATCATGACATTCGAAAACTGCGGTGCACCCGTGAACAACTGCCAGGTCCACTACATTGTCTCCAAGGACCCGACAAAGTTTTTCGGCAAGCCTATCCAGCCAATCGTATCCAACGACACAGCGGCTGTGATTCCCTACGGTTCACCCTTCATCATCTGGGCTCCACTCAAGGCTGGCAGTAAAGACGGAGTTCTTATTGCCAACGGCAACTCTGATAGCAACGTTTATATCAACGACTACAGAGCACTTCCGGGTAACTGGAAGAGAGTCAACATCAACCAGAAGAACGGTTATAGTCGAGATCTCCGAGTTATCAAGGATAACCGTGGAAACTTAAAGTTGCTCGTTGCGAGCGGAGGCAACTTTGGGCAACCTGACACTAATGCTTTGATCGTTGGCGTTGTTGATATTCCCCACTAGGTACCTTCATACAAATTGTCTCGACCTTTGAGATATTGTGCACTGGCAAGATCTATCAGATCTTGTACTTAATCCTTTATATCTAGCTCAGATCTCTGACTAAGAGCTTCCATTCACTATGTTCTATTTCTTGGATAGTAACATCTCGGGTTATATTTATTTACAATTCTATGGCATCCTTTGCATAATACACACTCCTTTATTATCTTATATTTTAACTTACACATAATCAACTTCTGTGATATTGATTATTTCTACTTGAGCATGGCGTCCTTGGAAATATGTGATGTTGACGAGTGATTATGCTAATAGAGAAACAAAAGAAAAGGCCCATATATTTCCAAATGAAGCAACAGAATCCTAAATCTGGTAGTTCAAGAAAGCTGACCTTTGGCTGGAATTGATACAGTTGATGGTATGGATCAGGTGGTGATACAAGGATACAGAGCTATCATGTAGTAGACGGGTTAAATCGTTGATATTATCTCTAATCGAGTGTCGCATAACTGGCGATCCTCTTTTTTACACAGTTAAATGGTCCTCATCACCATACAGACATGAAGCAATTGAAAGTATTATACGAAGTGGAGTTGTATAGCGTTAAGTCTCAATACCGAAGAATTCTACCAACGCAGACTAAGCCTTCACGCGATCAAGCCCCCAGTCTCAACTACAATCCTCGGCCGAGATGCAACTAGTGCAATGTAACACAGTTAATCTCGTACATTCTCAATCTCCACACCCTGCTTCTCCAGCTTAGCTTCTTCGACCCTGGCATCCAAGTCACTCGTGCGCTTCTGCGAGGTCCCAGGGACAAACCAAGAGGTACTCGAGAACAAGATATTCATCTCCTCAAGCGGCAGCAATTTCGTCTCTGGCATGAATGCCCAGAAGAAGATGGCATTCGTGAAATTGCAAACCACAAATACCAAGAAGTACCTCCAACCGATGTTCTTGATAGCTGGGGCCGTAACCTGTCCAATCATGGTATTGAAAGCAAATGAGGTCATGACACCGATGGAAATACCCTTGGAACGTGTCTTGGTGTCAAACACCTCGGCCGGAATGATCCAAGAGAGGGAGCCACAGGTAAAAGAGAAGCTGACTTGATAGCACCAGTTGATGACGATAAAAAGCCAGCCAAGTGAGTTCTGCAACGACGGGGAAGCGTTGGGGAAACTAGCTTGAGCTGCAGTGACGATGATGAAGCAAAGACAGTTGATACCGTTGCCGATGATCAAAGGCCAGCGACGACCGATCTTGTCGATAAAAAGCACAGTGCAAAGCTGAGCAAGAACAGAGAGTACGTTGCTAATAGCCTGATACTTCAATGAACTCTGAGTATTGATGCCCATGGCTTTGTAGATGTCGGGAGTGAAGTACTGGATGGCTGATACACCAGTCATCTGGACGGAGGCCTGCAGGGCAGTGACGAGGAAGAGACGACGGAAGCTTGCACGGTCGGTAAATAATTCCCGGTAGCCCTTTGCTGCGAGCTCGTGCTCGTGGGCAATGGCAGATTGAATCTGGAGGTACTCGGCCTGGACCCAAGGATCGTTCTCATTCCCGTTGGTGTGAAGCTTGGCTAAGGTCTTGAGGCCTTCTTCTTCTCTGCCGTGGTCGATTAACCAACGAGGTGACTCTGGGAAGAGTAGAATCATGAGGGCGAGGATGCCAGCGGGGACGATTTGAAGGCCAAGAGGGATACGCCACTGTTCGCTTGTGGCAAAATGCAAGTTGGTTCCGTATACAGTCCATGCTAGGTCCAGTCAGTGATGTAGTATCTAATATGGGTGAGCTTTGACTTACTTGCTACGACGGCTCCAATACCAAGCATCAATTGCTGCAGGCCAGTGACGCGGCCTCTGATAGAAGGATGCGCGATCTCGGCTTGGTACATTGGCACGATCATGACCAGAATACCGACACCAAGCCCGGCAACAGCTCGACCAGCATAGAAGAAGGACAAGCTGTGGCCAGCTGCTTGCAAGGCACCGCCAACGCAGAAGATGATAGCACCGATCATGATTGCGAGTCTTCGGCCCAACCAATCACCCATGGGGCCAGCCGCGAAAGCCCCGAAGAAGCCTCCACCGGTGAAAAGGGACACAACGGCGCCGCTAACAAGTCAGCAGAAAGACAGATATTGGGTCGACAAGAATACGTTACCTTTCATTTGCGCTGGGGTGGAACGCCGAGATGAAGGATTTAGAAGCAATACTACCCCCAATGACACCAAGATCGTAACTATCGACGTCAGCTATTCTGTGAAATCATTGTTGGTTTTAGGCGATTTACCCGTAGTTGAAGGATCCGAGCGAGGCGAAAACGCCGACGAGAAACTGGTAGGTCTTGGGAGCAATCATGGTGGATGATGCGTTTCTTGGCTATTATTTTGAGCCATGCGGGGAGGACTGAAGCTTTTATAGATAAGCATAACGGGCGCGATAAATAAGTAGTCGAGCGTGTAGCATGCAAATGTAAAAAGGAGGGGCTGGACTAATTCGCAAGCTAGTTACTTGCTCATTGGCTCGCCTATACAGCTACGGCAAATCGCTGTCAGGTGCCAGGCCATTAGTCATTCGCCTACGATCAGATGAGGGGAAAGCCCGGGTCAATGAAGCACGAACGAGTCGGTTCCCCGTGGAGAAATTTGTGGCGTGCCTTAGTCTGGGGATTCTTCAGGGCGCTTAATTTAAACGACCTCACTATACTCCATATTGATGCGCTGCGGGGAGCATTCTACGGAATTCTAACCACTCAGAAGCTCGTTTTCCCGGCGACCGCTAGTGTGAGCGACAACTTGCGCAGCAATCAGAAGCGGAGGTTTTCACGCCACCAAAATTTCAACCAGACCTTTTCCGGCTCTGGTCAGCCGTTCACATGCAACGATTGATATCCGGGGTAAAGTCTGGGGTCGACTGTCCGCCGTATTATTGCCCCGAAAAAGTCTGAAATCCGAAATAGGAATAAGTTACCGGTTTTTCCTTCCAGATAACAGTGAAAATGTAATTTAAAATCTGTTGTTTATAGTATTTCTTAATGTCTGAGGAAGAGTAAATATTTGAAAAGAACTAGGGCTGGGCTGCTCACACAGCTCTCAAGCCCCTGTAATCGGCCTGCTGAATTGGCTTGCAGTCAATCAGACCCCCTATGACCTCCAGTGTCACAGTTGCTACGCCCGGTAACAGGGTCATGTCTATGACTTAGATAGGAGTAACATCAACCCAGAACCGAGTGTCGTCGGTCTTGTAAGTAGACTTTGAATCGATTTGCTTTTGGATCCACTCAACGGACTCACGGTAGAATCGGATGTCTTCCGTGTTGGGGTTTGATAAGCCAGTAGCGCCGTTACGGTGACCGGCAAACCACTTATCGTAACCGTAATGTTCCTGGCAATCCCAACGGGAGGCAACATCAGCGTAGATATCAGAGCTGTGAGTTAAAAGAGCAGTCGGTTAGCGAGTACGCGTGACACATGCCAATTCCAGCAGCACTTACTTGAGCTTAGCACCGTTGTTCCACTGACTTTCGGACTGTCCTACGAATCCAGCTCGCTTGGCGCAGACACGAAGCATTCCCCAGTTGACCTTGAAAACGCCAAAGTTGGCCGCATCGAGGGTCTTGCCGTCGCCTGCGGGAGTTTGACTCTTAATATGCCAACCGGTGGATATCTCTGGAGCTGGGTTTACTCACCATACTTGTAGTTGGTTGACATGTGTTCATCCTCAAGCATGGCAATAGCCAAATCAAGGGTGTTTCCACCAGCATTCAAGATAGCCTGCTTGCGGATACCGAGGCCAGAAACTGGGTAACTGCCACGGTCACCGGGAGCTGCTGCGGAAGCAGAGACGAAGGAAATGATAGCGAGGAGGCTTGTGATCTGCATTTTGGCAAAGGCGTCGGGTTTGAGGGGATGATCGAGATAGGTAGTCTTGTATAGTGCTTAAATCGGAGGACTTGCTATAGAGTAACGGACAGTAAGACAGCTAGATGGATGTTTTATATATTCATTTGAATTATTACATAAAGAAGAAATCGATTTACATTAATGGAAGCATGTGATGTCCCGACTCATCCGGACTCGAATTGGAAGGACATTTACGCGTCTGTGGAGTGCGATGTAGAGATGCAACCTGAAACACGCAATATATGCAAGACTCGAAGGAGGATGATAGGATCTGACCATAATTCGTAAGGAACAGCCCCATCGGGCCGACAATAGAGCTAAAAGCAAATTGATCCACCAACCATTAGATAGACAAGCATTCGAAGAGCTGCCGAAACCATTACAAATTTAAAGTCGAGCAGCGCCATGGTAAGCAAACCTCCCGGTTGGTGCATCATAGTGAGGCGAACAAAATCTTGCTATGCCTCTTTGGGAACGGGAGCGCAGTGTCTGAATTGAATTCTAGCCTCTTTAGGAACGGAAGTGATTTCTTTGCCAAAGTAACTGGATTGACGTCTCTATCTCTGTCGCACCGAACATCTTCCGTTCACAGGATCAGGCAAGTTTTGTTCTCGGGTATGGCGTTGGACCGGATTTGTGTGGCTTTGCGTTGCTGCTGGTTCAGTGTTCTACTTTTGGATCTCGGGGGGGATCAAGCTCCGTGGCGATGGGAAGCGAGATCACCTTCTTAACATACCCCGAGGCGAAATTGAACAACCTTGGAGATAGTCATCCCACCTTGAGATTGACACCTAGTTCTCTCTGTTGGTTTAAGCTCTCAGCCATGTTGAATGATCTATGTCGTTGTCGGTGTGCTATGACCTTGTTATCTTGTCTAGTTCATTATTGATCTATAGTTTCTTGCCATTCATTATCTGTGTTCGCAGCCTAAAGCTTAACCTTATAGGTGGCAGTCATCCCCATCGATCTATAGTTTCTACCTAACATGTTAATGAGATGTGTCAAGCTACCTTAGTCGCTTTTCAGGTTATTGGATGGGTCACTTTATGAATGTACTGGCGAGATAGTGACAAATTAAGAGGACTATAGAAGCTCACCCCATATGCCCGAATTCAAGCCGTCCTGGCCAGTGCCACTTGTTGCATTGTAACTAGAGGATTCACACTGAAGTAGCTCGTCCAAGATGGCCCATGTAGAATCAAAGTCGAGTTCTTGGAGAGAATCCATGGACATCCCTGAGTCCAAAATCCGCCCGTTATCATCCAAAGACCTATATATTTGCTCTTCCAGAGTATCTCGCTCGCCATTGTGTATATGTGTTCCGAATTGAGGACCGTTGATTCCAGGTTCAAATCCCGGAAGGCGACTTTCCAATACTCCCAATATTCTAATGACGTGACATGCTGCAGGAGATTGTAGCTTGTATTTATCAAATACTCGCATGCACTGCGACCATGAGGCTTGGATCGATTCCTTGCCAACATCTGCACTCAACATTGGGTAAAGACGAGCAGCAACTAGTACCACAACGCAGGCAAACGCATCTAGTCTACTGTTAGCAAGTCCAATGTAGCGTCACATGCTAAGTCACGTCTTACAATGTATTTTGTGGGAAATGGATGTCCAGTAGGAGGTGCCCATGTTCTCATACATATGTGCTACCAGTTCTTGTGTTGTTGAAATGCAAAGCGTGCATGCTTTCAGGGCCAGGTGCCGGTCAAGACTATCTTGACTGTTGAGCATGTTTCTGGCACTGGCTTTATTAGAAACCTGAGCCACTAGAAGTACAACTGGTCTGAGGAGAAAAATACGGATGTATAGTAATCTGATGCCACCCCAGGTTAGCTAAGCGATACAAAGGCAGGACTGGGATTGAAGAAGAAAGTGGCATAGGTACCTGGAGTGCAATATTCGAGAGCCCAGAGCAACTCCAGACTCATTAGTACAGGACGAATCCATATTGCTGTCAGAAGTTTCAAGGAAAGGCGGGAGCGTCTCTTGAAACTTGATTAACTTCCTATGATAACCCATTACAACTTGTAACTCCTCTCCTAACGAGGAGTCTCTGTTCTCACTGTGGGGACTGGGTTTCTTGTTGACATAAAATTCAACCAAGATCTGATGCAGTATGTCAAACAAGTTGCAGGAATAAATGAAACTGCCCATCTGTGGATAGGCATCCAATGGTTGAAAGCCTTGACCGGTTTCCGACAGATATTCATCATTGATCATCTTAGGTTTCGGAACACTCGACGAGTCCAAAACCATCGGTGGCCGGCCGAAAGTACAGGCGAGCTGGCTGTTGTGGGCACGGTTTCTTTAGTTCGGGAACACAACTATGATGATCAAGTACTCACCGGTCCAGGAATACACATGCATGCCATACTCTTCGTTCCATTTCTCGCTCGAGCTGGTTTATCGAATTGCGTTTGCGATCAAGATGAAGACCCATGCTCTGCGCCGATCGAATGGCCGAGCCTACGATGTTCCAGCATCTGTTGGCATGTTCTGTAGACTGCAGGTACACGCCTGTAAGTAGTAAAAGCTGTACAAGCGCCAAGTTTGGATAGTCCAGAAGTTCGTCTGCCAACAGAGCTTTTGATCTCTGGTAAAACTTGTTCGCCATGGTCAGCTTTCGCGTAGGTTCCATCTGCTCGCTAAATTGACAACCGATTGCCAGGACTATATTGAGGGTCGAGAAGAAAACCGCGTCGTCGACATTGCAGATTTGACTAGAACCTCTTGTATCGTCTACCATCCATAACTTGTCGTAGAGTCTCATGAAAGTCGGTCTATGGAGAATGGGCAATATGGGGTGTAGGAACTTCCAGTTTGCTTGTACAAAGCCATCGGCTACCCTCCGGGGCGGGAGAAATAATGCCTCTTCATCGATGGCCTGGAGGAAAGGATATTGATTGTTAGCTGGATGATGAGAGACCCTGAAGACTGAGTGATCCCGGTTCACAGTTCGCAGCATTGATTGAATAAATGATATTGATGATGACTGGCCAAGACCTTTACTGTCACCGCATTCGGGGGACGGAACTACTACCATGGCGTCACTATTGACAGAATCAGTTCTTGGAGGGGTTGGAAACCTGTCATCTGACGGGAGACCTTCATAATGAGCGTGAGAAGTAGATGGGGGATCATGTGTCATCTCCATATCAGGTTGCTGTCGTTTTTGGCGATGCCCTTTGTCCTTCCCTCGACCCAAGAGACTGTCCTGAGTTGGAGAAAGGTCTGGGTACGCGTTCGTTCCGAATATCACGCTGGACATTGAAACAGTGGCTTGGGACTGTCGCTCATACTCTTGCAATCGAGCCTCTAGGTCCGAGACATATCTGTATTTACCGTGATTTAGAGAATCGCTCTTGATATATTGTTGTATCATTACCTTTTGGTTGTGAGAGAACCCTGTTGATACTGACAAGTAGCACTCAGACCCTTGGCCTCGCACGCTGAACAAGCAGGTTGCCTGCCGTCGCATCTCGTCTTTCGTCTCCGGCAATATTCGCATGCGAGCGCTATCTTGCGGCGTTTGACAACCTTTCTTCCACTTTGATTGTGTCCCCAGGTTGCGTGCATAGTACGTCTTGAGGTGGCTATACCTGGTAATCTTGCTTGGATTAACGAGTTTACCTCCTGGTTTCGTGAGTGAACTTTGATTGCAGGTGCGTGGTAGGTTTAGAATGCGTCAAGCCCAACTACGTGAGCCACTATTACCCCGCGTTTTGGTCTTCTTGACGGACTGTTACATTGCCGATCGTGTCTCCGGAATGGACATGGCCCAATGAAGCCACCCCGCTTCCGATGCCGGGTCACATTTCCGACGGGTATGTTTCTAGCAATTGACCATCCTTCACTACCGCCATTATACAACAATCGAGCTTCTCAGACCCAAGATGAAGAGAACCAGGATATGGACCGTATATCATAAGAGAGCAGTAACAGGCTAATTTAAATAACAAGCCAAACACATGAACAAGGCTTCTATGTCCAGTAATAATAGGTCTACTTCTGTTTACCTTCCCATCCCAGTCGAACTCTTGTTTAGTATCAAAAGATGTCTCCCTTCTTTATACTTCCCGGAAGTGTACAAGCAACCTCGCCCCAGCCGGGCCAGCATTGAAAGTATCATACATTCTCATACCTTCTTCAGTCATGCTTTCATCGACCTTCCCATCAAATCTCAAAAAGAAAGCTGCCGTAAGTTTAGAAAGCTCCATTTGAGCGAGGCTACGATCTTAGCTAATGCAACTGCAGGAAAGGTAACTTTTCACAACTTACTTGATGCCGATACACCTCCTGGAACCAACAGAAAAAGGCGTCCAAGATGCCTTGCGTGTTTCGTTGCCATCAGTAGTCAGCCACCTCTCAGGAATGAATTCTTCAGGTAATGGAAATGCGTCCTCATTTCGGTGCATGGTGAAGTTCTGGGTTCCCACTATAGTCTAAAAGTCCTGAGTATAGAGTATATAGTATTCCACTTTTGACTTACCCCTTTAGGTACTGGGATTCCATCGATTGTTGTATCATTGTTTGCGGTGCGTGGCAAGGTCGCCACGATGGTAGGATACCTTCGTAGGGTCTCGTTGATAACAGCCTGAAGATACGGCAATTTGCTGCATGTCTGTATCAATTAGCATATATCGCTACCGTACTGGAAAGGTGAAATTACTTGGTAGTCGGGCACTGAAGTTGTGTCTTGGAATGCTTGGAGTAGCTCTGACCTCAGCTTCGCTACAACCTTGGGCTGTCTTAGACACGCCCAGAGTATATATATGAACGTATTTGCTGTAGTTCCGCTTCCGCCGAACCTAGCCAAATGATCATCAGCTCGATTGAAACATGCCAAGACCTATCTATTATGGGGTCTGAACTTACATGCCTCCCATACATTCCTCTGCAAGCTCCGAGTTCGTCAAATTCTGGACCGTGTCTTCGCTCTTGTCCGCACTTAGGACATTTCGGAGAAAGGGTGTATGTGAGTCTTTCTGGCGGACTTTTTCAATAAGCGTGAGCGCATACTACCAAAGATTAGTTGATGTCGAACAAAGCAGTATTTTCTCCAAGGCTATTGACCTCTTTCCATGTGCGAACATCCCTGAAGTATCCGCCGACAGGGCCAGGGACATAGACTCCGTACTGTTCCATCTGAGGCAGGAATTCTTTCTATGGCCTCATTAGTTTAAGTCTCCAGATGCTCCATTAGATAATTTACATATATATACGTGGGTTTCCAAGCCTTGATGTATCTCATGACCTGGTGCGGCTGGCCTCGCTGCACAGATCCAGGGTCTTCGTCAAACATGAGATGGTCTTGGCTTCAGTCAGCCTGCTGTGTACGAAATTTCTTTCATTGTCTCTTGCACTTACATATGACGTCGAATCCCAACCAATGGCACCAAGGGTACACGTCAATGGGTCCATTGTTAGCTCTCTTCGCCCACTGGTTCAATAGCGCCTTGATCTTTGAAGAAATATGGGGCTCGAAATCAAGCATTGAAGATTGAGAAAAACCTCTGGAGAAGTTCTTTCGACGAATTCTATGGGCTTCAGCGTCTCTGTATCAAGTTAGTTCAGGTACGGCAGGATTCTCGGATGACGCTGGAAGACTCACCTAAAACTAAACAAGTGATTTTCATAGAAGATTCGTTTTGCGCGCTACCTCGAGTTAGATATGAAATACTATATCTCTTTACGAGTGAATACTTACATAAAATGTCTCTTCTTTAGTAAAGTCATTAGAAGTATAGATTGCCTGCACGGCAGCGGGCGTTAAAAAGGAAAGTTCGTTAGGTCCAACTCGAACCACAGAGCCGTACATGGTATGTGCTTTATGGATTCGTTCTGATTTGCGTCCTTGGAAATTGCCAATTTGGCTCCATAATCTGGAGACTTGTGCAAGCGGCGGTCCGGGATACTTAGATAGCGGATGGAAAAAGAAATTATATATAAGAGAAACAGCTACTTTGAGAACAGATAGAGCACATACTGCCAATATACCTGTCTTAAGAGTTAAGGTGTGAAAGTCTATTAATATAATTAAATCGAGGGTAACTTGTTATGGCAGGCCTTAGTG
>JAAOAU010000860.1:0-46316 GCA_013186845.1 Fusarium sterilihyphosum
GTGTGTGGTAGAGTGAGTCTAAGTAATGGCGGTCGGAGTGTGATTATTTGAAGGCCGTTGAGCACGCCTCTCCAATTTCTGCCTAACATCTCGCTCGGAGTTTTGACTGGATATATCTGCCAAACCAATGGGGAGAACCGAAGTATTGACTCATAGCGAGAATTTTCCAAGCATGACACGCATAGAGAGGATTGACGGAAGAGTAACGAGCTCAGGCCAAATTTCTAGCTCGGGTGACATTCTGGGGTTCGTTGAGAATAGAGCCGTCAGAATCGGAATCGCGATCAAGGCGCAATTATTTGGGTAGGGCGGAGCAAACACAGATGCCACAGGTTCGGCCGATCCGGTTTGCTTGCGCTTAGTTTCTTTGTTCCTGTGGCAGGTGTTTGGGTTCCGAAGATGTCCTGTCGATCATAGGATGGACGATCCCAATCCTTTCAAGAATTGTTGTTGGGGGCTTCTGGATAATTGGCATGTAAGGCGGCAATTCATGCCGGGTTTCGAAAGGTCTCTCAGCGCGATGTCGAAAAGCGCTCGATAAAAGGACTGCGACCGGCGCTCAAGTGGTGTAACCTCTCGACATAGCTTGTTGATCCTATATAGCAGACTCTTTCTCTTGCTCAGCTTATTGAAGTTCCTTCTCGAGGTTTTTGTCTTTGCAACGCAGTGTGTTTCTCGCTTCATCGAGTATGATGGCGCGATCTGGACTTACTCCTCTTGCAGAGTCATGCGTTCTGCAGGAGTCTTTGTATCGGAGCGATACGTGATGACTGTCGGCCTGGTGGAATACCCGTAGCTGAGGTCTGTTGAGGCTCCTCCGCCATTGTAGAGCGAACTAGCAAGTGCGTCTAGTAGTATCGATACGTCGCGTGCTATAATTGACTTGAAGAACAGCAATATGTGATAGGCGATGCGCTGCAAGACCGTTGCAAACTGCCTTGTATGGCGCCCTAGAAATGACGGGGTAATGACACCGCCCACCACCGAGAGCTTCGTCGGGTCGAGGGCTTCAAACACTGTTGAGGATACACTCGCCTCCCTTGTGTTTGAAAGGAGCGTTGGTACCAAGAGATCATAGAATGAAACTCATCAACGATAACCCATCCTATAGCTGGTGGAATATTTGAGCTCTCAAGTTCGGGATTGGTATCAGTGCCGCTTCAGAGGAAGCCTGAGTACCGAGCTTAGATACCCTTCTTTAGATAACCTGAAGTCAAAGAGGTCCAGCTCTTCCTTACGCTTTGCCTCGGCTGCCTTGTGTTTGTCTTCAGCTTCTTCTAAGCGATCTCCATACTGGACCAGTTCCCCGCTTAGTGATCTTTAGTACTTCTGAGCCGTCTGATCGCTCAAATTCACCACATGGAAGGTTCATGTCTCCGTTATCATCTTCAGCGTGCCCAGTGGTCTCAAACTTCTGGCGCAGGGAGCCTACCGAGGAAGTAGAACCCAGTTGCGCTGCTCGTCGTTCTCCCCCCGAGGGTTTCCGTCGTCTGCGTGAGACAACATAATGCATCGCTTGCATTTTTTCCCTTGGGCCGCACAAGGCGATTCTTTGGGGCGAGACTGGCATCGTCCACGACAAGTATTGGCATGGTGACACTTGTCGAGAATATCGATTGTATCGCAATACATGATTGGATACTTGCGCTTGTGGTGATACCTGCCACCAGGCTGATAGTGCTCCGTCCGCTCGACAGTTGGACCGTTGGCAGCCTGGCTGCGTGATCTGTTGCTGTACAACTTCCGGAAAGATGACACATTCGAGGTTCTCCTTAGGCTTATCGCTATCCATGATGAGTGTTTGTGTGTGATAGCGAAGACTTCGGGGTTTGATGGTAGGTTATCTGCAAAAGGAAATGTTCAGTAGTCGAAGTCGAACCAACGAACCGACCGTTGTAGTTGATGGGCCGTTTGCCAAAATCCTGATATTGACGAGAGGCATGGGTGATCCGCCCGCTGCTCCAGCGGCACACTGTTTAGCCTCGCCATGAGGTTCTCATGTTCCCTCACCTTGTCCATACCAATGGTTCTATTGCATTGGCGACCTTATGATTTTGCCCACCTAATGCACATGGCTCCCTTGATAACTGTGCGGAAACACAGCTTTGGAGTACAAAGTTTCGTCGGAACATGACATAACAACTTTCGGTTTCGCAACGCCATTGTAGGTACTTGTCGATGCCAAGGTCCGACGACTGTCCTGCGCAGGATATGTATCGTGGTTGGGCTTGATATGCGCCTTGAACTGATGGACGATGTATGCTCGATGATACCTGTAGTACCAGTACCGAGTATGATTGAGGTCGAGCCTTGGTCGAGCCTGTTTATATTCCTAGGTAAAGAAGTCGCTCCAGTGATCGTGTCTGAGATAGCGAGTTGGTGTCCAAGACCAATGGGAATCGCGTCGATGTTAGCATCGTCTTGCTCTTCAGTGGGCTGATCTACCTGCTCGGAGGCAGTTGGTGTGATGACCTGTTGAGGAACTCTGGAGTCCGTGTCGCTACGGCCTACTCAGCAGGAGCGTCGGGCGACAGGATTGAAGGTCTCGGTTTTGTTCGTCTCGTCCTCCTCACTTTGGATCTTGGGCTTTGGGACCACCGTACGCTTCTTCGTGCTCAACAGCTCAAGCCTCAGCTGTAGCCGTTTCCCCTCGTTTTTCCTTTACCATGGCCCATGGCAGCTTGAAGGGGGTTCTCCTTGCAGAAATGCTTGTCATGCTGCTCGCATCCAGAAATACAGTGCATTCTCTGTCTTTGTCTGTCAGTGTCTGTATCATCGGAAGATGAACTTGGCGATGTCTGTGACGATCTCAAGGTATCAACACAATCTTATGCCCAACCGGAATACTCGTTATGAGGCGGGATCTCCACATGGGGAACGTTCCTCTCATCCTCGGGAAAGATTCCCGCAAGTTCCTAGCTGGCGATCAGCTGCTTTTCTTGCACGTGTGATGTTGTAGCCAATCCTGGGCATTACAAGGAATGAGCATCCTCATCGGGCTTGGTTCTTGACTCCCCAGTGAGGCGTTCTCGTCTCGTTGGGGTTCATGGTGCTCCGCAATTCATGCCAGTCTTTACGACCCTCAGGATTTTGCCAACAATGGGCAAGCACTGAGTGAGAGGGATTTTTGGTCCCCTGGAGCATGAGACCCGTTCCATGGCGTTTAGAGGCTGTGTCCCGCAGTTCTGAACAGTTCCATAAGCTCTGGTGATAGAGGCAGCTGTTTGAAAGCTGGGGAGAGATGCTTCGGCAGTGCTTGACAAGCCGCTTGCACTCCCCGATCAATACTCCCAGCTTCGATGGTTGTCATCTAGATGGCCCACGTGAGGCCACTAGTCTTGCGACACGGTTGCGTTCAAGTACCGATTGTGAATGTTGACATATCGGCTTATATAAGTATAATAGAGAATCACGAAGCAGATTAACTCTGTTGTTGATCGTTCATCTGAGCTGCTACAGATGAATCTTCAAATGTGCTGTCTCATCCAAAGCGGATAGGACAGTCATGACTGTCATGGCCTTACCGCGTCCCGCAAACCGTTGTCATCGATCGTTCTTGTGCGAGCCTGCATAGTCGCAGATCCCACGGATCACGAGACATGGGAACTTGTCCAATGAGGTAAGCTGGAGAAACCTTGTCGTACACTTGAGTCTCGCCCAATCTGGTACCAAATGAAGTGGGCGTCGCTGATCTGGGGATCATTGTCCATGGCCACAACGCGGTAGAAACCTCGCCTTGCTTTAGGTCCAGACCAGGAATGACCTGTGCCATTCTCATTCGGGGGTACTCACGGCTAGAGCTCTTGGACTCGGTAGAAAGAACCCTCAAAGGTCGACCTGGATCTTGAGGCGAGACCGCTATTTTGTTAGCGAGAACCAGCATATTTGTTCTTGCGTGCGGACAACACCGGTGTAGCTGGCAAGATACTGATACCCAGGAGTCATTGCTGATTCTGGCGCACGAGGGCTAGTCGCCTTGACCTATATAGATCGGTTCTCTCGTGGCTCCCCCGCATGATGCCTGTCTCTGTAGGACTATGAACCTTGTTCTCGGACTCTCCCCATTCTCCTGACTCACCACCGGCTATTACGGCTTCCCCACCACCTACTTCTTCTTCCTTCCAGCCTGGCCCTCGGGCTTTTTCTGTACTAGCTTAAAGTCCCGATAAACCTTCCACGCGGCAAAATGACATCTGTCGTCGCAAGCCCTGTCGCGAGATAGTTCCCGAGCTTGTTACGACAAGGTTTGTATTCGCATTACACACTACTCTGCTTGATCGATGCGTAGGTTGTGGGGTTTGTATGGCCTGCTTGGAGAGGCTTCTCTTGCGGTAAGGCATGACAACAGCGGTATGTATGGGAGATAGCGTGTATCGGTGGCAGATATAAGCGGTCAAGTCCCTGTCTGCTGGATGTACTCAGCTATCCTCGATGCAGCGGCATGTCTCTTGGCGAGACCGCTGTTGGTTTGACGAGGAGAGACTGATTGTCTATATGTTCCCCCAGCGCTGACCAGGAAATGGGTTCCGGGTGCCATCGCGGCTTCCGAGACACGGAGACTTGTATCTTCGGTCATTGCGGAATGGTGCTCGTGTAGCTAAGGACCTCTCTGGCACGGTGCTTGCTGACGTTCGATGTCCGTCTACCAGGTTGGTTGAGGATCCTTCGCATGCTCTAGGGCTTGCTCAATGGAGCTGAACTCCCGGTAACAACTGTTTCTTGGGCAGTCATACTCTATGTGGCTCTTCTCATGGTCATTTCTGCTGCAAAGAAACTTAAAGTTCTTACCACAAAAGCTGCAGCTGTATCGCTTAGCATTATCAACATGCTCGCGTTAATAATGAGCTGTGGTGTAATGCGTAAGCTCGAATGTTTTCATACACCCTCGGCACTTGAACCGCCCGTGATCCTCGTGTCTCGGTGTTGAGGATTTTGCGGATTGTGCCATTCGGGTGCCATCAGGGCTTCTAGGATAAGAAGGCTTATATCTTTGGTCTGAGCGGAATGGCGTTTTTGAAGCGCCTGGAATCGCCATGGCTCAACAGGAACTCTGCAAGGTGGAGTGGCGAAATGGCCTCCCAGGGTCGCTATCATAGTGACTCGTCGTTGAGGGCCCCAAGTGTCACGGAATCGAGTTAAAGGTTAGTTAGATTGAATAGGTGGAGGCGACAATAACTCTGTCATGGCTGTCTGGCTAGTATGGTGCTTGTAAATAACATCGAGAGAGACCGAGTATCTGATGGGTCGGTGCCGATGTGAACAAATCGCCCGAGTTGCATAAGCAACATAAGTCCAAGGCGCTTCTGGTCCATCAACCGGTCAATGCCTATCTGCTGGATGGACTCAGCGACCTTCGATACGACGATCAATGCCTTCATGACAAACACTACATTGGCCAGGACGGAGCTCGGCAATATAACCGTTGAGAGTAGTGGCGTCAGTAGGCAAGGGTGACGGTGAGGTTGTAGTCCAACGCTTTCCGGTTCAAACATATTGGTTACCGAGAGATCCCCTGATATACTTTGTCAAGGGTGATTGCACCACGCTAGGTTAGGAGGCCCGTTGGTAACCAGTGGGACCTCCCTAGGACTTATTTCAGGAACATCGTTCTGTGAGCGCTTGCCGAAGAAAAAATAAAGCGCTGAGCTATCATGCGACGCTTGCAGCCGATAGAATCGAGGTCCGAATAATACTCCAAATTGGGAAAAGGTGGCCACGATGAAAGCCCAAGTTGTGGTCTTCTCGAAGCTAAGGGATAGGTATCTCTATCCGCTGCGACTCCTTACTGTGGATGTCGAAGTTGCCCTTCTTCCGTGGTTCGAACTGATGAGCCATAATTGTCTCGTGTTCCAGAAGGAATGAACCGGGAGCGCAGTTCATTGCGCCATCTGTCGCAACTGTTCATCCAGTATGCAGTCTTGCTTCGATGTATGGAAGAGGTTCGCACAATTGACACTGAAGCGAGAAGTATAGTATAGGTCATCGCCTTCGATGTCGCGACACAGACATTTCGACGTCAAAGCCCTCAAGCTTCGGGGAGGCATGGTTGCCTTGAGCCTTGTCTGGGAAGGCAGTTGTCTGGATGCCTCATAACAGTGATTTGTAAACCCTGTATAGAACGCGAAAGAAAATAGGCAGCAAGGTGAGTTGGCCAGTGTCAAAGCAACGATAGAGTGACATGTACTGTGTCATATCCAGTGTTGTGGCAGATGGATGCTGGAAGACTTGAAGGACGGAACTCCCCTCAATGCCGATCTTTTGATCAGTATCGTCAGCAATGAAGGGATGCCACCAATTTCTCCGTCTCGCAGCTGCAGCTCTCATCTGGATCTCATTGTCGAGTGTCGTGATGAGATGGTGGATAAAGCCAGAGTCACGACCCGACCATCAAGTGAACAAGACCATGCCGCGTGGATGGCACAGCAGTTGTCTTCTTTTTCCACCTGTCGGTATACGAGATTGAACAGCTTATATGCGGCTTTCTTCATCTCAGTTTCCTCCCCGTGGACTTTGACTTTGGGGGCTGATTGACTGGTGATTGACGTGTCCACTGATTGGAGGTGTTTGGTGGCTGCTTGGAACGATGGTGCCAGGATGTTACAGTCATCAACGTTTTTGCGATGCTAGTCGATCAGACGGCCTTGCAAAGGCATCTTCCTCACGTTCCCTTTGCTTCTGAGGCGCGAACTGAAATGAGTGTGTTGATTGCCAAGCTCTAGTAAGGAGCGTTGTAATAACAGCCAACACTGTTGGTTGTCAAGCTCTGTTCTTGGACTGATCCGGCAGAACCATCGTGGATCGGAGAATTCATTCGGATCGTTATCTCGCCTTTGAATTGATCGTAGTCAAATCAACAGAACGTTGCTTTGATCTCCCTGTCAACGTTGTTGAACTCTTCGCAGCCAAGAGAGCGGTCTTCACTCAACATAGTCTTCTAGTTCTTGAAGAAGACAAGGTATTTGGATAACATATTGACTAGGCATTGTCTGGCGAGTACTGGGGTCTGTCAAAAGCGTAGCAGCGATGGCTATCGTGTTTGCGCTGTATGAGTTGAGGGTCTGATAGGCGTGTCAAGCTCGGAGGTTGGAACATCGCTGAGATCAGAGAGCCGAAGACACCTAGCGATAGTACGAGCGTGCTCGAGGGAATTGGGAGGGGAGCTTTGGTCGAGGTAACCTTTCGGGAGGCCGTAGAGCTGTGGAGGGGCTTCATTACGAGGCTCACGTTGGGGGCATGTAACGATGAGCCGGTGGTTGCTTCGGAGGATGATCTGACAGTAATCCGACCGGGCAAGACTGATCAAGCAGCTGAGCGCGCTGTCACCACTTGTAAAATTTGTAACTCAGCTCAGGACTGAGTATGTCGAGGAGTGCCGTGCCAATGCCTCGCGCCGAAGTCAGAGGAATTCGGGAGGAGGCCACGTAGTATCGGCCGTGGTCTGAACCTTGAAGACGGATTCTCTCCAGCTTGCTCGAGCTGATCTTCTAAAGGCTTCTCTTGCTCCCGTTTCTTCCACAAAGCGTGAGGAATGGTCGATGTGGATAAGGCTCAAGACGGTCAGAAGAGTCAAGCCAAAGCTCCAACCTGGCCTGTATCCCGCAAGTGGCTAGGGTCTGAAGGATAGATGAAATCGATAACATCTCCCAACTCGAGCTGAGACGCCGGGTTTGGGGTTGAGTGTGTGTTGATTGTGTGTTCGAGGTGGCTTGTTGGGCCAAGAGGTCTTGGTTTAAGGGTTGAGACACGTTGCCTAGTGGGCGAAGATATTGAAAAGTCTATTCGACCGACGTTTCGGTGAGGAGCTAGATGTGTTATTTCCAGGGTACTTGTGGTTGAGAGCTTAAATCAACGGACAGAACTTAGTCCGTTGATCGACCATTGGCTCTTTGAGAGGTTTGAGTGGAAGACGCTCCAACCCCAACACAAATGTGAGGAACACCAACCAACTCATTTGGGCAATATACTCGTTGTCCTCCTTGGCAACTAATATGCGGCTTCGGACTGAGAAGCCAGACGTCGTCAAGATTTCGTCCAGTGTTGGACAAATGAGAGCGCTTGCTACTCAATCGTCTCAAACATGTACAGTCTCAGAGGCAAAGACATCGACAACGACATGAGCAACAGATACAAGCTGTAGGCTCGGGGGGGTCGACTGAGAGAGAGCCAGAGCGCCTTGAGGCGGGAAGAACGTAAAAGGAAGCGTTCTTGCCCAGACCTAGAGTTTGTCGGAATTGTAGATGCTAGGAGGGCGCCAAGTAGAACAGTTGAGGATGAGGGTGTGTAGGGTGTAGGGGTCTTCTACGCTAGCAAGACTTTGCGCGTGATAGACCAGACTTGCTTCTTGTGCTCCAGAGCGCAGTTAAAGAAGACCACGAAGGGAGAATATGGCGAAGAGACAAGATTGTAAGGGAAGAAGACTCCGAAGAGAGGACTTGACAATAGGGAAATATAACGGTGGTGAAAGTCTTGCAACTTCCTCAGCCACGGATAGTGAGAGACAGATAGCAAAAGATAAGTTTCTGAAGTGGAAGTCAGTATTGCAAGACTTGAACATAGCGCAGAGAGGACTTGCCGGCTATAGTGTTAAGACTCAGAGTGTGACGCTTGTAGTGAAACTTCGTAACGGAGAGGGTAGATGGGAGATGGCGGAGGAGATGTCGAATTCTCAACCATGTATAGGTAGATGCCAATGAAAAGAGGTACGTCGCTGAGAAGAGGCAAAAGTTAATATGTGTTGAACATGGTGTATAGGAGAGTGCCTGCTGTAGATGTAGATGCCCAGCTATCAAGGCTCAGAGCCGGTGCTTGGAACAAGACCACACAGAGCACAGAGGGTGGATGCAGGGCAATGGTGGAGATGTCAAGATGCTCAGCAGCTTAGGCTGGCAAGACAAGGCCAAATACAAGAGGAATCTGGCCAGACCAAAGACTTGCCAAAACCTCTGTCAAAGACACGAATGTCTGACCCTGAGGAGGAAGAGCCGAGCAAAGTGAAAAGATGAAGACAAGAAGTTGCCAACAGAAGAAGTTCGAATGCGTGAGACGCAGGGAACTGTTGATCTGAGGAGAAGGGAAGAAGAGCAAGGAGAGGGGTATTTGAACAAGAGGTCTCCTCTCCTCATCACGTGCGAGTTGGGACTCGGAGAAATTCCAAAGGTTGGTGTTTCTTTGGCCAGTGGTACATCAAATTCCATGTATTTACACAGAGAATTGAGGGTATTCTCGCCATGCACCGGAGGACTTCTCCCGATATGGCATCCCGTGTCACGTCGCTTGTTCTATGCCCTTACATCGCGGTCCGGACGCGTCACATCTATGTGGCCCTGTATCACCTGGCTTCCCGTGATAACGGCTAGACGGGGAGGTCGTGATCAGAGCACCGTTGAGGAAGCCCAGAAGCAGCGTTTGGCCTGAGGATGCATCCGTATGGCTGGGAAGACCGGGCAAGAGTCTCCGAGTGTAGTGCCTGAGATGTCTCACCAAATGCGATACCCTGATGTCCAAAATTTCCGTTGAATGTCAACGTGCGGCGCTGCATTAAACGTGACGTTTAAACGTTGGACGCCGTTGGTGTACCATACCCCGCTAACGTGGCGACTACTAAGACAGAGGGGTCCAGCCTGGGCGTGCACCCCTAAAATTAATCACCGATCTAAAGATCTGGTGCCTGGTAGGGCAGATGCAACCTTGAATCCCCACGTTGCGGGGGCATTCAACACTTTCAGCGAGCTGCGACAAGATGCCAAACGATGGTATTTTTTGCATTCGAATCAATTGCCAGCGTAAATGTTGTTTGGGTGATAATAATAGCCAATTCTTTGACTTTCGATCAGAATTGAAATGAAATGTTGTTTGCAGGGTCCCGCTACCCCGCCATCGTCATCGCCCCAGCGCAGATCACAACGCAAACAGAGATCTGGAGATGCTAAGCATAATTCGGACATTTATGATCTTGTGAACTGTACGTTGCTCTCAATTCTACAAGACCGACTCAATTACATCTTTGCACAATTACATCTCAGCTCACAACGTACACGAGCAAGTTGTGCTGACGCATTGGCGATTGCCTCCCATCCGCTCAACTCAGACGGCTAGCTAGCTCAAGACTCATCCCAATGTCCAACGTGACAGCCCGGATCATATCAACTGTAGCATCACCAACAATTGACCACGTCGTCACAGGCCACAGTAGCTACAGTGTCTAGCGGGAGCCGTGAAAGAAACATGAAAGCACAGAAAACAGGGTGCGCAATCTCGGAGAGAGATTCTAGCCATGTCGCACGCTGATGCACCCTCCCCTCGGGAGCTACAGGCGAGCAACGAAGCCAACACATCTTGCAGCTACACTCCCTGTCTAACCGTAGATAGGAAGACTCAGTTTGACGGGTAGTGGCTATCCGAGAGGCAAAAGTCCCGTCTTCTTGCCTCCCGATAATTGTCGTTGGTTGACCTGTCATTTTGCGGGCTGGATCGTCGGCACGCGCGAGCCGTGTAAGATTAGCCGTGTCGATGATGGACTTTCTCCAGCACAGCAAACACTTGCGCTTCATACAGAGGTTGGCGGTGAGAGGAGGAAGACTGGTGTTGAGAAGCTGTAGGTTGGTCGAATGCTTGGAGTCTCTGATGCGGCACTCACAGCCTGGTCCATTTCTCCGAGCATTTGCGTGCTATAGGAATAAGCCGATGAATTGGAATGACTCTTCTCCCACTCTCTCTGGCCTCTTGATTGGCATGAATTTGCGTTTCGAAGCAACCTCAACGAATTCATCTGCACGAGACTGTTTACATCAGCGCAAGAGTCCTGAATGTTTCGCAGATCAACAACAAGTCCAAGATCTGTACATGGCCAATCGCTGCAAACAACAGTCAATGGATTAGAAAGACGCCCGAAAATACCTGCAACGTTTACCGCCTGAAATTTGAGGATATCGCCTGTGCGAGACTCCGCCGTATGTGGTATCTGACCCGCCGCCAGGCCGGTAACCGTCTGTCTGTCACAGCACATGTGGAAGTCCGCATTGTCGCCGCCCAACGGTTCAGAAATGCAACACGTCAACACCGTCATTACTTAGGCAGTATTCGCGTGGTTGCTTGATGATATCTGAATCATACGTTACTTGTGTTCTGCCTTGCCGAAAAGCGCTCTGAGAATCCAGGCCTTGGCGCGCACAGGCAGAGAGAAACCCAACAGACGGGATCTCGCATCGCGGTCCAAGTGTAAAATATGGGCTTTGTAAAGGTATAGGAAAGTATGTCTCTAAGTTTACCGTTCAAACGAAAAAGCCAGACCGCACTTTCGTCCCGTGACACCACTCTAATCAACACCCCTCCCCCGTCGCCCAACATTTCCACGGGACCCAGACAAACAGAGGCGGAAGTGCCGGAAGAAATGCACTCTTTCTGACCTCCATGATCTTGGTGTCGCTAGCGATATCAGTTCCGGACTTTGCGTAACCGGGTACTGGCTTCTGAGCCGTTTAGATCACCCTCTCTGGCATTTGCTGCGCAGACAACCAATATCACACCGCTGTTCGAGAGCTGAAGCCGCTGTGATGATTGGCGAAGCAGTGGTTGTCCTGATCAGGCAGTTCCACCCCATCGCCAAGTACGTGACAGCAACGTCTTGGTGCTTTCGCTGCTGATCGCGACTGTAAGTGAGAGACTGATCAGAGCAGCCTTGTGTGACGGTGTTCTCATCAATGTAGAAGTGGCGCGGCTATCATCACCGAGAAACCGTGATTCATAATGGCAAATCCTTCTGAGACAGTCTAGACGTTTCAGGAGAGTAGTCACGCGTGCAAGTGAAGCGCATCCCTTGGATATCATTTAAGAAGATGAACCGTACTTGAGTATGATCTGCTACATTTTGCCTGAGAGACTTGTAGTAGGGTTAGAGTCCTACTGAATGTGGGTAGCTGTAGTATCAGAAGTACTTGGTTTCTTCCCATGTTTCGCTATCACTATAAGTACTCTTAATACTAGAAGTGTGGTTCGTTGGCTTTCCTACTGGTGCGCTTTACGTGCCTAAGGGATGCCGGTACTCGTACCCCTGAAGGCATTCCCGACGACGTTGTGCTGAAGCTCTACTAAATCCACCGCCGTGGTCCCAAGAACCTCCATGAGCGTACCTTCCGCAAGACTCCCTCAAATATAAGCAGAAATGGGTTACCAAGGCCGCTCACAGTGCTTGCCTACGTCTGCATGGCCATACTGCCAGTCACTCCCGTTACAGGGTCCCGGCCGCTCTCCCAGGGCATGGTCGATGACGATCATAAACTCTCGCTGTGGCATGGCTGCTTCCTGCTAGCTTTGTTAATCATTCTCTTGTTGGAAAGGAGAGTCGTGGTAGAGTAAAGCTGGTGTCCTCGATCTCGAAGCGCGCAAGACCCCTCGAGCTGTCGGGGGGATGAAGGCCAGCAACTGTCAACCAAGACTTTACAGTCATCACCAAGAACACTGAATTAAATGCTATCATGAAGAAGAAGCAATGATTTGGAAACGCAAACCAGACTGTTACGTATTCTTCAGTATAAAAACTGGTAGACGGCATCATGGTGGTTCTTGGATAGCATTATGCACCTCAGCAAGCACAACATGACCGTCAAGAAGAGGACCTCAGACTGTATATCAATAGCCAGCGCAATAGGATCCAGCACTTCTCAAGCCAGCAAGAAGCGATGCCCATATGTATGTCAGTCGTGATGCACAGGGAGTGGTGGCAACGGCGCAGGAAGAGGCAAAGGCAGAGACCCAAGCCCTGTTCGACTGGCACCGAATCGGCATTGAAGTGATAGCTGCGACGAAGACAAAGGTACGAGTTAAGATCGGCGATTTACGGCTGGTTGGTTGGAACTGATCAGGGGTCAACCGAGTGCTTACTCAGTTCATGCAAGTTGGGCTAATCACATCAATACCCTTCAGGCGACAGACCAATAGCCAGAATTTATGCACAGACGAGAGCATTTCTTTACATCTTGCGCGACGGTGACAAGAACATCCAGAGTTGCAGGTTCAGATCAAGCCTGTCCCTGACAGCATTGCCTCGAGTGGCCCTGGATAATCGAGTCTTTACACAAGCCTTCAAGAACTGGGCATAAGCCTTGGACATATTCCTCGGGAGTGTAGAAGACAGGCCTGTGATGCAATATGGTGTAGCAAGGGAGTATATCACGAGAGCTGCAGAAATTCGGGGTAAGGGGCCCGTCCTAACCCATAGCTTGTACACTCTTCAGCTACTGCTGAGGCAAATGACATGTCCTGGGATGGAGGGTGCTCCAGGCCGCGAGGACATAGGCACGATGAAGAATGGCGAGCAGGTTTTGAGGGCTCGAGACCGAGTGGGGAGCGGGATTAAGCTAAAGGCATGGGCTGGTAGCTGAAGAAGTTATGCCAGGCGCGAGCATCGGAGATGATGTACCATCTGTAGCGAAGTATGCGACTTGGATCTGAAGCGCATTACGCTGTCAGTCTCCAGGCCGTGGTCGTTGCTGAATGGAGGGAAGGAGATTGTCGTGAGGGGGACTAGTCTTCTGAGTATTGGCTCAGTGCCATGCCGTGGCAAGGGGGTGTAATAAAACTTAGAACTTCTATTCTAGGTAACAAAAAGCCTTAGGTAAACTTAGGTTAACTTAGTATAATTTAGTAAAATTATAGAGGATCTTAGACTAAGTTTTTTTTAATACCTTAGTCTAATATTAGAAGTCTTCTTACACCCTGAGGCGTGGTTACGCTGGCGCAGGTGTTTGTTGGCGATGATGCAGGTGCTGCGGCCGTTGTGATCGATGAGATGGTGCCGCGCCCTACATTGTATCTCACCCGTGGCAGATGCCTTTTCTCTTCCGTGTGCGCGAGGACATTATCAGACTGGAGGACGTTTCCAAGAGAAAGCCCAGCGCTTAGAAAGAAGCGAACGAGGTCCGCGCATGGGTTTCGCCCGCGCCTTGTAGTTGATTGAGATTGGCAGTAGTCGCGCGAGCTGCAACTGTCGTGGGTACAGTAAGACCCAGCGATTCTGGATAAATGACCCTACACGAGATCCGATTGGGACAGCAAAGCACCCACTCCAGAGGACGCTGCGTCGTGCGTGGCGTAGCTCCAAAACAAAGGGCATTGAGGGAAACCATACTGCTTGGTAGATACAGGACGTATTGCCCTGAGGAAATGGGACTCCCTGAAAGACCAGCAACAATGCAACAGTCAGCATCGCATGACCCAGAGCGCGATCAATCGGATCTTTGAAGATCGGATGCGCTGCCAAAGATCACAAGCCGACAGCCCCATCACTTGGAAACATCAGTCACTCAAATCCGGAGTCTCCAATCATCCACATTTCCAAGTCATAAAGGCTAAGGTCCACAAGGGAGATGTTGGCTTTTCCCCAATACTACAGTCATCCTTGCCAAACTTATTGTTCTAACTGTGATTTACAGGTAGCCCTGTATCGGGTTCTTGCAATCGAGGTAGTCGAAAGCCGCTGGAAAGGCCAAGGATTAGAGCCTTCTCGGTGCTTCGCTTGCTCTTGGGTAAAGGTTGTAGGAGGGACGAGGGTTGGAGCCCCTACCCGTGCACTACCCTGTGTAAAAGCTGAGGGATAGATCGTGGATCGAAGTCTTCTCGGCGCCTCGCTTCCTCTTGTGTTCTGCGAGTGTTCGGTGTCAAACCCCTCTGCGTAATGGAAGTGGGTGTAGGTCACAGTTTCGGCGCTTCATCGACCGATCGTGATGGTCTCGGATAGAATTGAGGAGGGCCATATGGGGTCGGGCCCGAAAAAAATGAACTATACATCCTTGGCCTACGGCAATACTCGGCTGCCTGGGTATGTCAGCCACATAGAGGTAGATGAACTTGAGCGAGTATTCCACCGCGAGCAACCTTTGTCTCGATGGCTGTCATTTCCAAGAAACGAGGCCAGTCCCACCAACTTGTTGACTTCAGGTCAGTCATGATCTCGGTGTCTGCGACAGAATGAATGGTGGGAGGGAAAGCGCTCGCGATAGCAAACAAGGTGAAAATTCTTGGTCAATGTGGGAACTGTGGCTAGCAGACATAGGTGAAAGAAAAGATCAGCCCAAAGCAATAGCCATCGCCCTGAAATTGGGTGTCATCGCAGCCAATCCGCCCTGGCTCCTGTTTGGAAACGGGTGTTCAGAGTGCTGTCGGCGAGGAAAGAAACTCTTGATGCTCCATTGAACCCAAGCAGACAAGATGAAGAGCAGTGCAGTGCAAGTCATGTCGATCTGGGTGGCTCGGTGGATCTTGATAGCCTCAGCATCCTTGATTTCGGCATTGGCCTCAACCTCGTCAGATGCGAGACCACGGCCTAGAGTCCTGAGTCCTCTTCCTATGTCTCCCAGCTGAAAGGCAAAGGTGGTTGTCTCAAGATACAAGGTCATGGACGAGCTCATCAACCAGCTTCAATCGTAGGCACAAAGTTTCGTATCGCATCAGTTGTCAGATGCCCAGGAGGACAGGTCGGTCAAAGCCTTGTCGGAGTGAGCTGCAAGAGTTGAGCGTGGCGGACTGATTGTTGGAAAGGAGCAGTAACTTTCTCTGCTGCCGCTGGACTCTCTTGCATTCGGTGCTTTTGGGTAATCCTGTTCCAGTTCGGTCGGTCGGAGATGGGCCCGGTAAAAGCTGCCATGGAGTTGGTGACGACAAGGCTGTTGGTGCTAGCAAGCACTCTTTTGCTCTGGTTCCTTGCCCTACAGCTGCGGACCCTTGCGGTCAAGTTTTGAGAGACAGGTTTCCTTCTTTGGTACCTCTGTATCAAGCAATCGATGGAAGTTCCGATTTCTTAGCAGGCAATGTTGCCTGGTGACTGACTATTCTGCGTAGGGCAGGAGAAAAGCGAATCGATGGCACGCGTTCTTCGTCTCGGATATCTCTTTGTCGGTTTCAGTGCGCTTGACGGGGGCTTCGTGAAGAGACTGGGCAACTCGTCGTTGCGATCATGTTCAGTCGGGTCGCATCCGTTTCGAATTCCTCGTTGTTGAGTCGGGGTTGCTAGGTACGAGGCTCGATGCCCATTTCTCAGGCGGGACCGAGTGATGCTCTTGATAGCGAAGCTGTCTGTCGCACAAGGCCAATTCACATCGTCCGGCAGCGACAGCAGAGCTGATCAACATGAAGGGGAATGCCATGGCTACGGTGCGCTGGCGTGTTTGCGTTATCGCTCGTGAGCTTCGTTCGTTACGGACGTGTCGCGGATACGTCTGAGGCATCTGTCGGGCGAGTACAGAGTAGATTGAGACGAGATCTCAATGACGACGTTGGTGGCCGAAGCTGAAGGTGGAGCAATGTTATTTTCTGATTGGTCTACCATTCATCGCATGGTTGGTTGGCTAAGCGAGCCTAATCAGTTAACAGGTACCTTACTGCCTTACTCAACTGGCGATCCACCAAAAGTAGCTTCCAACATCGTTATCGGCTTATCGATACCAATTATGATTCGAGCAAGGATACCCCAGCCTCGACCCTTGAGGAAGCGGTCACTGTCATTGTCGAGCAGGCAAAGGTGACGATCGATCAGAAGCTGGAAGAGTACCTATGGCATATATAATCATAGCATTACAGAGTGCTACACTACAACCTTCGAGACTTGATGGCACTGAATCTTTATATTCCACCTTGTATACGCTCCCCTGCTGAGCCTAGGCACCCTCTGCCAGTAGATCAGCCGCTACGGATTCAGATTGAGGGACCGCTTAGCTCTATCAATAAACTGCTGCCTGGGGTTGATTGGCAGCTTGAGGGCGTTTTCCGTCCGAGTCTGCAGGCAGCTGGCCCAGAGCTTGCTAGAGTGGCGTTCCGGACAATATACGGACATGACATTCGTCCTGAGATCGATGGAGATTTGGTTATAAGAGATAAGTACCTAGGCTAGGTGCAGGAAGATCCAAGGCTGTGGGCGTAAGTAAGCTATGGGATGGCATTTCTCGATTTTATAGGCGGATGCTAACTGGTAACCTCTCACTGGCAGTAGGATTGACTACTACGGGGTTACGTTTAACCATCTTATGCCTGCTAGCGAAAGGGATCCTGAGGTCTTATAGATCAATATTATTAAGATAGAGGAAGATGAGGGAGCCTATGTAAAGGAACATTTGCCATTTGCTGTAGATCTAGCAGAATATAGCGGGAGGAAGGTACTGGCCGTGCCTAGGTGTTGCCAAAAGAGGAAGGGTACACAGGATTGTCGACAAATAAATGAGTCGGTACTTAAGAGAGAGGAACTATTAGGGGAGCTGGGAGACAAAAGTAGTGGGTAGTATGTAGGGTAGGGGGACAGAACAAGGGGCTAAGATAAAACTTCATATCACTTCGTGTACGCACTCTGTGGATGTTTCATGATCACCAGCGTAACTCATAGTATTATATACTAGAAGACCTATATGCCTAGGAACCAGATTTTGTGTCGTAATGCTATATTTTCTTTTTTTCCATTGTGGTGTGCATTACATTTGGCGTTTCTTTGCTAAATATTGCAGACTCCCGAATTATGGGACAACAAACAATTGTATAGTGCGGCGGATTCATCACAAAAATTACGTTTATACTCACAACCAAGGAAAGAAAACCGAATTCTTGAGCTCTATCCATCTCCCGGTCCAAATTTCATTTGCCTTCTCAGGCTCTTCCATACCACTCATCAAGTTGCCAAAGAAAGATATCATTCCCTACGTTCATTGATCCATTTTGGCGCTGGATACCCTGTATCGTCAGATTTCGCATTTCCCTCGGTGTCATCTCACCCCACCACACTAAAATCTAGCGCAGATCAGCACTGCGTCATCAACCATAACCAGAGCGTCTCCCCACGCACGCAACTGAACAACCTCAAGTCCCAATCACCATCACTCAGTCGCAATCAACTACACGACTGCATCGAATTCTCTACATGCTACAGATCGAATCCGGGACTTGCTAAGATTCTATTAGACCTGTACATCCACGAGGGGAAACGGTCCGACGCGTCTCACCCGCATGACAAACACTGACGCGACCAGACGCCATCACGAAGCGACTAGCCACACCGGCGACGATGTGTAGCTGGCGTGAGTGCCATTGAACATGTCGCAAATTATTGAGCATTGAGCAGCACATGCCCACGAACGACCGCCGTAAAGGTAGCATACATGTGACAACAAGCTCGAGCCTCGGATCGAACCAAGCCCCCGACCGGCGGATACAGGAAGCGATATGCGATACTTTCTAATGTATTTGCAGCCATTCCTCGAGATATACATACATACATAAGCAAATGATCTTTGCATCTGGGATAATACTTGTCCTGTAGCTTCCATCCATCAATGCAAGCTTATCCATGCCGTGGGAATTGACTCAACACCTTGTTTGGCTTCCAGGGCTCGCTCTGCCTTTCTCTCATGCATGCTGTGGCTGCCGTCCTCAGGTTCACTGGTATCGCTGACGTTTACCTTGCGCTGAGTAGGGATCGTATTATCGCTGTTTACTATTAGTTATGACTACGAGAGGAACCCCAAGGCAGACGCTGCACTGGCCGACAATCCATGCTTGGTTCTGATGACTGCCTGCCCACCCTTGCTTTATTTGATTGCTGGCGTGATCCTCCATAATTCTTGTAGTCACAGTAAGGTTGGCTTTCACCTACAAATACCACCCTGCTTCCATTCCTTACCTACCTTACCTAGGTATGCAGTACGCATCATTCTTCCCATCAAATACATATCTCTTACCAAGATGTGTGACCACGGAAACTTACCATCCCCCCCGCCTTCGGACAATGGATCTTATGAAGGGTCAGACGATGGCTCCGATGATCCTACCAATCCACGATATACACCTGAAGAACTTGGGGCTCTATTTGTAGACTTTTACTCTTTCTTGACCACCCTGCACTATGACCAATCCGATCTCAAGATACCTCCACCCACTGGATGGCCACAGATCACTTCCGAGTCTTGTGGACACTACAAATCAGACTACGCTATCCAAGTCCTTCGCCATCTCCCCTACTTTTATAGCACATGCACTGCCTACATCCATTTCAAATCCAGGCTCCTGGACCTCACAGCCTTTACCCCTGAAGACTTTGAGAAGCACAAAGACTATCACCAAGGCTGGGAATTCTGGTCATCGGAGGGCGAGTTGATGGATGCCAGCAATGTGGTCTGCATTGCTGTTGGGCACGAAAGCTTCAGCCGTGAACTATGGCTTAATGTCATAGATTGCGAAATCTTCGAGGATTTCCACGCAGGCGACATGCTGAATGCTGTACCCATTGAGACCTTCTTTGACAACCTGAAGGAGCAATATGAAACCTTGAAACTCATTCCTGGTCGAAAAAGGATTACTATTGAAGCAGAAAAGGTCCCTGAACACGATGGAAGGATCACTGAGGAGGCGGTAAAAACTCAAGCCGAAGAGTGGGGAACCGATCTAGATATCCAGTATATCAGGCAGGTTTACCGCGATTATGGATGGCCAGGGTCATTCCGCTTCCAGGAGGCTTCTAATGTCATCGACGACTGGTTAACTCCCCTTGGGGAAGGGGCTAGAGGAGGGCCACGGGGATTGGCATGGCAGCAGAGCCCCCCGGATTGGGATTCGACCCGATGGACATAAATCAGATAGCAGAGAACGAGCCACGCCTCGCGAGTCTCTTTATCTAAGGGTCTTTAAATTTGAATACAAATATTAAGAAGCAAATAAACTTTGCATCTTAGTTCATAGTGCTTCTTCTGAAGTTTCCATCCATCCATCAATGTATGCTTGTGTGTGCCGTAGGGATTGAGTTAACACCTTGCTTGGCCTTACACCATGGAACAGCCTATTACCTTTTCGAGGACAAAGACTGACCTAAAGTCGCCGGTTTGTACACGTCCAATTTGCTCACTCAATCTGGTATTCAATTGTTCATCTTGAGCGTGCTACGGATTTTCGAACCTGGGCTCAAGAAGCAATTACTGAGACATCGTTCCAGTGAAACGGACTCGCCTTGCTCGGTAAAGTGAGTATCTCAACCCCCAGGTGTTTGTTGATAGAGGGTTGAAGAATAAGACTGACCCCCTAGAGTCAACGGAAAGTACATACTGCGAAGGAGACTTCTTTGTGGCTTAGGGTTGGGAGCATCATGAAAAGGCCGCCTTTGCATATCTATAGAGAGACTGGATAGAGGAAAATTGCGGTTTCAGGGAGAGGTCGAGTAGAGAACACGCCATGCGACTTGGAACGCAGATTGCGTCTTGAAAGCGGCACTGATGAAACGTTGCCGAATTGACAGGTCTGAAACCATAGGGCATACTGGGGCACATGCTATCTTTCTTGATCTATCTGACTGAATTATGTATTCTGCCCTTGGCGCTGGAGACCACTTTCAGTACAGCAAAGCTGTGGTCTTTAAGTTACAAAAAGCCTTGTCAATATTGACACGATAGGTAACGCCCCGTCGCCGATGTTGCAAAGAGCTGCAGGTTCTTCAACCCTTCTTGCCCGTTGGTCTCTTGTTGGACATGAGATCGATGACCTGCTAAAGGACGGAGCCAGTCGCAGCCGTCCAACCCCTCCCGTATATCCCAGTACTGATATAAGGCCATGATGGTCAGCCTGTCTGTAATAAAAACTTACGTTCCTCCTGGTAGTATGTAGAACTGCTGCCTCTACGGCGAGGAGATAGAGTTAGAGTCTGCCCAGATGAGGACGGGATACCCAGAATGCATTGAAGGAGATTTCTCCTGCATGAGGTATGACAATGACAATGACAAGATTGTAAACCAGAAAAAGCTGCCTTTATCACTTCAATTCACCACTGCTGAATCTTCTCCTCAATTATCTTACACGCAACACATTCTTGCAATCTACCTTGAGACTCAACCAGCAGACCCGAAGAGCCTCAACGAGTAAGCCCAGTCACGGCATCAAGTTCCGGGGCCTGTGGGGATTAGCAAGATCATCATTCCCGGCCTGACACCCTCGGATCTGGATAGCTCTCTACCTTAGCACACGATGAATCACCTCCAACGTAGATGTTTCGCCAAAGGAGAGTCACAAACAAGGAGGACACGCAAAGAAGTGCTGCTCTCTCCAGACAGCAACACACTATAAGGGCACCAAGTGCATCGACTGCAGAAAGTCATGGGTCGAATATGCTTGGCCAAGATGCCTCTGGCATATGATATCTTTACCAGGAAACGTACCAACACTCGGAAGCAGTCAGCCAGTGCTGCTTTGTCGGGCCAGCGGTACTGCAGATATAGGATCCAGTAAACCTAATGGTGAAACAATATGGTAACCCCCCTTGATGGTCATGCATCAGCCACCAAAACGCCGGTGTTCCTGACGGCCACTGTTGATCAAGACAAAACCTACGTCGTAGAAATTGAACACTACAACCTTCATAAATCTCCCCTCGCCAGAAACATCCAGCATTGTGGCATGGCTTTTGGAGAGAATAAGCAAGAAGTCCAACTCAGCACAGCTGACTCAACGTCTTCGGTTCGGTCATACTAGCAGGCAAGTATCTCGATCAGATAGACAGATGTGTCTCATGGGTGGTCCAAGGAGGTATGAAGGAGGCATGAAGGAGGTGTCAGATATCGATATCGTTGGCTATCACTGATCGAATGTTAGCTTTCTGAGAGTGAGGACGAGCGCCGACTGGACACGCCGACAGTGGTGAAGCGGTACTGGACAACGACTCTCAAGACTGCATGGCGACGTCGCTGTCCTCAGAACAGCTCGCAGACATGATCGAGATGCACTACAATCATAGGCACGAGGTTGAGATAGCCACGGGGCATCGCTGGACGACATGAGCAGCGAGTCGATGAAGTTCTCAAAGATCATATGATACTGCGCCAGCGTGGTGAGGTGCAGCAATCGGCGCTCGTCAGGAAGAGAACCTGGTCGAAGACGAGTTCAACTGGAACTGCACCATAGAAATGACGCTGGGCACCATATCATCATCAAACTGAAGGCGGCGTCCCAATCTCCATGGGCGAGATGAAGAGCAATTACACCGCATCGATATCCATAGCAGGACCAAGCTCTCCGAGATCATCTCCAAGTTGGTAAGCATTGCTTTGCCGAATCTCCCTAATTCTGCCCCCTACGCAGAGAATGTACTTGTTCATGTGGTACCTCACCGCGGGCGAGTACGATATCAATCACACACAAACAACTGGGACAGCTCCCGATTAACGAGCTAGAAGAAAGGCAGTTCTACTGGGTCGTCGGCACCAGGGACTGCACGGAGTACTGTGAGTCCACCAGCCTAATCGACGAGAAGATCTTCGACCTCGAGCACAAGCTAACCCCCTACATCGCAATAATAGAGGACGAGACCCTCCCTGTGGTCTTCGAAGTCCAAGTCCGAGTTCTGCTCGTTTCTCGAATTCTGCGTCTCCTCGATGGCCCCCTCCTAGCAGGACTTCGTCAGCATCACGGGGATACGTGGAGGGTTAGATAGTGAGATCACGGCTTGATCAGCACAGCCCCGTTCTTGTCGTGGTCCTGTACTTCTTGGCGTTCTTCTTGTTCACTACGGCGCTCATCTTCATCTCCAACATCATGCTGAATGCCTCTGTCCTGGACACCCTCATCTTGACGAGCCCGATAAACGCTGCGTCCTTGAGCATCGATGCCCACCTTGATACACTCTGGGATCTTAATACCCGAGACGGTCGGATGTGTGAGTTCCCCGTGTTACTCCGTACTGGAACTGAATATATGCCTTGCCTAGCTATCCGCCTAGGAATTTCGAGTGGACGCCATCCAGCCCGGGAATGAATGCTAGGGCTGCTGCGTCGACCATAAGTGTAGCGATGCGATTTGCAGAGCACTTGTAATGCAGACTGTGTAGATTTGACTGCAGATGATACGAGTGTTATGTGTTGTGGTGATGGGACTCAATTGCTTGGTACCTGGTCAAGTTGAGACCGAAGCACTCAGCGGAAGAATATGACAAGCAAGGCTAATCACGAAACCAGACTCCCTCTACGTGCTCTCACTAAAAGGAAGGGACACAAACACCAACTCAATCTCGATTCCTCAACCAACCCAAAGTCAATCGAACAAGTCGAGTTGTATTTTGAGCCTTTGGCACGGAACGAATTGACCTCCGCTGGGACTATTAGCAGATGGGTCACGCTGGCCTATAGATCGGTCGGTGCTGACTGGGCATTGCGCGTAGGAAAGGAGTCGAGAGTGGTTCGGTGCGTGACGAGCGGAAGATCGACGAAGACAGAGGAGTCGTAACTAGTTTGGCTTGGGTCGACATGCGGTTTCGGGAGCGGTTCGGAGGGAGTCTGTCGGATCTGATGGTATCGTTCTTTACCCTGGATTTGAACGTAATTCGCTAGATTGTCAGTCAGTATCTGCATTGCTGTACTCATGTTCGCTGCAGCGCAAGTCAAGAAGCGAAGTCTAGAGTTGGAACCGAAACGCGAGGCTAGCGCGTCGCACCTCACACCCCGCATAACGCGTTTCCCACCTTTCCAACCTCTACCCCACCACTTTAGCAATTGCCCCTCCACTCTCTTGCACCATGTCAACACTGCACCATCTTGCTCCCGCCAGTGAATATGTCGGTATGTAACGGACTTGTTTGGAGGCTGTATCTTGTTGACTTACAGATCAAGCTGATCTCCCGTGCTCCAAACCCTCCCCCAGAAACGAACAATGGTTCTACGATGAGCTCTGACAGACACTCCCTCCCTGCGCTCTCCACGAGGAGCTTCAACGAGCTTCGAAGAAAGTGCTCACGAGAATAAACTTTCGCTCCACGCCATTGCCCAAGACTCCGACCGCAACAAGCTTACGCTTAACGACGAGATCCTAAGAAACCGCTCTCGAAGAGAAATCTCGCTCCCAAGAAATCCCCTGCAGATGACGACCTGCGCTTGACGATCAGCCTTGGAGGAAGACTGTACGAGAACAAGGTCACAAATGATAGCAGCGCAACTTCCGCTTTCAGCCGAACATTTCGCTTAATGCGGTTATATGAAACACCACTTTTGCATCGCTTGACAGCAATAGAAGCGCCCAAGGAACCGTTCCTGATGAAGATCTTCGCTCAACAACGATCCTCCGACAAACCCTCCCCACGACCGAGCGCGCGCCGCAACGAGCATCTAGAGACTGCCCCTGATCCCTCGACAATAGTGACAAGAAGCAGGATTGTGACGGATGAGTGGAATGCCCTGGCTAGGCTTCAACACGGAGGGCCGTCAGGTTTGTGCACCCTGGGCAGCGACTTTGTGACCTGAATCCGATTTTCAGCAAAACGCCTACATTCACGGCGCATCTTCCGTCCTTACAATGCACATTGGCCCCTCTGAAGCCCGTCCGACTTCAGCAATACACACCGCCAGCCTTCTTGCTACGAGCCCCGTTCGCCCTGACAATTGATATCGTGTTTTTGACAGAGCGATCTGTTGGGCTTCCTACAGTCAACAATGACCAGGATGTTATCGATCTCATGGTTGCCGATATCACTGGCCTAACTGCCTGCACTGGCCTTGTCAACTACGGTCAGCTGGCCCCGGCATCGATTCGGCTTCTCAGCGTCGCCATCCCGATAGGCTCGTTCCCTCACGTATCGCCATATCCCCGGGGCAGTTAAGTTGTTGAGTTCATCCCGGTCCAGGTCGTGCTTCAGCACCAACCGACCGGTGTCACCATCCGCGGCAGACCAGCCATGCGAGGTCAAGATGGCGTGGCCAAGATCCCCGAATTCCCCGACGAGACACGTATGCTTATCCACCGAGATGACGACCGAGGCAGCCAAGGATTCATGGTTGGCGACCTTTGCGACGGCACCTGGGTACACCAAGTTACCGTCACCAACACACCCCAACTTCTACCAACCAGGCCACTTGACCTGACGCCAGACGCTAGACGGCTCAAGGAAGCAGAGGGATATGTCCTTGGCCAGAGTGAATGCCGCTATGTCCAATATCTGGAGTGCAGGCCCTCTGTGGCAGTTTGAGTTACGGGTCAAGGGAGGCAGTGGGCTCCCTTATCAACAGGAACTCCATCGACATGGAATACCCAATAGTCAGCCATGGATGTCAAAGCTGTTGACAGCCTGTATACGATCGTCGGAAGCTGCCTAGGTGTCGGTAAATTGTCGCGAGAGGCTCTCTTGGCCAGCTTCATGCGGTTGATAAGGCGCTAGAGGTTTGGGTTACAAACTTGACGAACATTCCCAGCACTGAGCTTTTCTGCATGTCGACTGACGAACTCCTGTCGAGTCTACCAGCAAGCCACATGCAGACTGATGTTCTAGACTACTCCCTGCCCTGCCAGTACCTCTCACCCGCCCACACGCGGCGGCGCATGATGACACAGACATATTCACGCTTCATCTGCAATCGGTTGCTGAAGAGGCTGCGTTCCGGGATTGTCAACACCGACTAAACACTCAGCCTCACAAGGAAACGTCACGGAGAGTCTCTCAACGCCCTTATCGGTGACTTTACGAAAGGGTACTCAGTGCGCTAGCAGGGTATCAGGCTTTCCCAAGACCAAAAGTGGCTGATCTTGATTGCGGCGGTACCTGGCGACACTCCCACTCTAACCCAAGACCACGCAAGGGATTATCCTGCTCACCTACAACAGCACCAGAAAGGCGCCTAAGCCTACATGCCTCTGGGATGAGCTTCATGACATCGATAGCGTTCGGTACTTCAGCCTGGCCTGAGAACCCTACCACCCGAAACAGCCCACGGAGCCTGTCACCAGAAGGATAGAGGACTTCAGCAACCTCACTGGCACGCGGAACCTGCCTCTGCGGGATTTAGCGAGTCTGCAAGGATTCTCGGAGCGGGAGGGCTTTGGGAGACGCCGTGTTGTGATTTACCACCAGTGACCAGTCATTACATCGTCAATAGCCGACACCTCCCCCGATATGATCAACAACTCCTAAAGTAGCGCACCCTCCGCTCTTCTCATTCCTATCATATCTAAGAACAGCATGGCACTTAACCTCTCGCCCCTCGAGCGCTTCCCGCAAGGGACTTTTCTCCGCCAGCCGCGCCGCTGCACAACCCTAGCTCCCTGTCTCCACGATACACTTGCCTAGCAATTTCCGCAATGTCTAAACCAGATGCAAGTAGCGACATCAATATATAGAGTTGCAGTAATTCTAAGACATCATCGATTGAGCGCCAACATCTCATAGCAGCCAATACACGTCCAGGCATGAGCCAACAAAGCAACACCAAGCCGTATCAGATAGATCTTTGCCTATAATTTATGCCACTGGAAATATAAAGCACTTCAAGATGAAATCTTACATTTCTGGTGTCAGCACTCACTCTACTGACAGTCAGGCCTCAGTTCTACCGCAGGTTGCGACATTGCTCTCCTAAATAAACCGAGTCTCTTTCGTTGCGCACAGGATATCATCGTAAGCCGCATCTTGTTGCTCAAAGATAGCTTGTACTCGGCTCAGCACAGACCGCGACATCGAAAACCCGATTCTGTTTCTTCTATTTCACCAAGCCCTCTTCCTCCTGGTACCAGCAGCCAGCTTTTCAGTCCTCGTCTATTCCTGCTCTCTCGAGCACCCGTGTAGTCACATCTAAGGTACACATAAATCTCTGATAGGCCTGCAGTCTTGCTACGATTTTCTGCCTCGTCATCCAGTACCTACTGCCGTTAGTGAAATTCCAGCCAAGCTTTCTGCCCAAAACAGGTTCCGCAGTATCTCTTTCGATGTCAAGACCAACGCCGGTTCTGCATCTTCACTCGCTCGATCGAAACTTCAGCTGCTACAGTGCCAATTATTGACACCGCCGACATGGCATTCAATATGACCAAAATGAGAACTTCAAGGTTTCGTCTTTGCCACAACACACGATGCGCCTAGAGACGCCAAAACGGCCGCATTCTACTGCCAACCGTCTATAATTCTTCCATCGAACCTTGACACAGCGCATCGATGACCTCCAAACACAACTTCGGAGTCTTCTGTGACTATTTTGACCAAAGCAACGAAGCCTTGATACATACACCCAACTGTATTCCCGCCGCCGCAGATGTTTCCTCGCCTTCCACTGTTTCTGCCTATCGCCTGTCCCACTTTGCAACAGACTGGCTTTAATATTGGAGGCAACTATAAAGCCAAGGATGTGTTGTTGATTGTGAATAGCTTTGTTTGAAGAGGCGAGTTTGGCGTCCCTGAACCTATCGTCGAAATTGACTCCCATCTCTGCAGACGACCATCTTCGTAACCGTATCGCTACAAGCCCTTCGAATGAACCTGAGATTGCCTTCCCCAGAAGCGAGGCTTGTTTTCATGCGCCCCCGAGGAACCTACTTCATCCCCAACTCTGCGATCAAGAAAGGAGACCATCGCCGCGCAAACCGCTGACGAAGCCACCTGGCCATCTCCGAAGAAACCACCGAAAGTGCTGCGATACCCGAACGAGGCTCTGGCGTTGAAGAACCCCTCACTATCCTCATTCTCCTTCTATGAAGTTATAGGCTGTCCGGATGAACTTAACCCTTTCGTATGGCGAATTGACCTGCTTTAAGACGCAGCCTGCCTGGGATGAGGAGACAGACACGGATTTCCGTCAGGCAAAAGGTCGCTTTGGCAAGCAAAGAGGTTACTTTGGGGGACGCGGACACCCGATGATGGTTTGGGATGAACATAGATTGAGGGAGGAAGAAACCCTGCAATGGAAAACACGAATGGAGGCCACGGTTAGCCAGCATCGTGGATACAGTAGCTTCGTCTGACTCCCAAATATCCGGCCTCGAGGCAACCTTGCAAGCCAGCGGCTCAAGCCTCAAGTTCTCTCTCGTGGTCTGGCCCTGCCGAGCTCGCTGGCTCATCTATACATGCTGATCTTCTGGAACCAATCATAACAGCCAAGGCCCTGGGTTGAAACGGGCGTAATTACAGTAGCCACATCTCGGAGTAGTTGGGCTTCAAGTTCTCTGCTAAGCAGATTCATCCCCGAGACGCAGCCATTCGGTTGTCAAGCGCCTGCACCCGCTCATCTATTATCACAGTGCGCCTCTCCTCAGCGACAGAAGCACCCTGATCTTGCTCGTCCCTTTCTGCTACCGTATTTCCCACGATGTCAACGACTGCTCCGCCTTTGACCAGAAGACCATATACCGTAGAAAAATGTCTCCTCGCGCATTTTCGAAAAGGATCTCGGCTTTTAATTCAGGGTCGTGAACCCCAGAGGCCATGGTGATCTGTTAGACATCCGACCCCGATATGCTTGGATAATCTTTGACCAAAGAAGCATAACCTTGCCGCCGATGTTCAACATACGCACCCTCACCTCATGATATTCAATCACTCGACCAGTTACATCATTGCCGAAGCCTTCAGATATTAACGACACCGAATGAGAAGAGCTTCGAGACGAGACAGAGCAGGAGAAGGGGTTGGTTTTCTCACTCACCCAGCCGAAGACCACTTCCCAGATGTCCGCGTTTTGGGGAGCATGCTTGGAGAGCGCAAGCACTGTTAGTCTGAGGAACCGTCGCTCCAGGTTGAGAAAGGTCAAGTTTTGGAGTAGACCCAGCCTGAAGGCGATCAATCTTACGGAAGTCAAGGGATTTAGACGGTAAGAAACTTCGCCTACCAAGGCCAGAACATTATCTATGACTATGGGTAGTAATTGCCGTATATCTACCCTTCTCAGCCTTTGAGACGAGTACTCCGAGGGTATTGGGGTGGCTTGTAGCATCTCCTTATCATCAAAACTGACAAGTCACCACCGACTTTTCGAATGTCGCAAATATGCAACGCGGCGCCTTATTAAGAAAGTCCAACATCACAAGTTAAGTTTTAGGTGATTCATAGCTCTAACAAGACTTGCACATTACAGACAACTCAAGCGCACACATGACGTGCGTTATCAACAGAAAAAGGGCACCAATGACTTCGTTGAGGGGAGGGGAGGTGTACGTGTGGCGCAAGAAACAAGAGGTGAGTTTCTGCAGACAGAGTGAGATAGATAAAGAATTCCAAAGTCAAAGTACATCAACAGCTTGTTCTTCTTCAAAAACAGGCTCTAAATCACATAGTTGTTCTCGCTCTTGTAGCTTCTGGTAAAAGAAATGATCCTTTCTTGGTTGCGCAACACCTCTTGCGCCATAACAATAGGAATCATTTGGTGCAAAGGGGTGAACAAACTTCTGAATGAGCTACTGCCGAACCACTGGGCTGATTGAGATGTACGAGGCACGCGGCAACTCAGCCAATGTTTTAAGGATGGAGCCAGTCTGAACGCTAACTCTTTGCCTGACATGGCACTACGAGCGTGACCAATCGTATTTTCTTCCGCGACACCAAGACACGTAAAGTCAAGATAGCGCCACGTCGTAGAGCCAATGAACAGAGATGTGAGAGACCAAAGAGGCAATAGTCCAGGATCTGATGAGGGACCCTGTTGCAGAATTGGGCGCCTGGATGGAACGAACCTCGTACCTAAATCATCTACGACACGAAGAAGTGCTTGTCAGGGCAAATGTGTAGTTTCAGGCGCGTCATTAAGTTTTTCTCAATACCCATAGCCTCGTCCTTTTGTAACCTCTCTACAAATGCTCCTGATAAGGAAGAAAAGTGCTGAAAGGGAGAGCTGGTCAAGCAGCATTTCGACGTTAGCAGTTCTTGACAACTGCAGTGAGTGCCCAGCGAGAAATAAAGCTGTTGATTAAACAATGCTAAGGCCTGAGTGAGGCGTTCAATGCATGTTCAAATGATCTCGCTGATACATGCCTCATATGCAAGGGCGGAAATGCTCATCAGACGCATGCGATGATTTCAGCGTTGAGGTATTCGAGGTGCAGCTTCTTCGCTTCAGTGGGTTATAGGGTACCTCCACTAAAATCTAGCGACGTCACCCAAGGAGTGGGGCCAGGTAACCAAGAGCGGGCAACCATTTCAAACTCCCCTCCTCCATCATCAACAAACAACCTCTTCCTCCTCAATCAGTGGCCGCGAGCAGCACAGACGTACATCCATCGCTTCTGCCTTTCTATTTATACTACTAGCAGATCAAACTTCAACGCTATGCTCGTCATTTCCTCTAGCCCACGTTCCTTGACGCGACAACATCGTACCGAGCTTCACCCACGACGCGAAACCTTACCTAGAGGCCGAAATAGCTCGTCCCGAAGCCACTGCTACCGGCGCTGAGCAGGTCAAGGGCGCACCTCTCGCAGCCAGTCATGAGGAACACGAGAAAATAATCTCAGATGGTCAGTTGTATCGGATGGAGTGATATTCAAAAGCGGATGGAGAACCTGTGGCCTCAGCATCCCGAGCCTGAAATGCATCCCCCGACACGCGCGGCAGACACCTCTTGGCCATGATCCTTCGTGGTCCATGTTGCGCCTTCAGCCTCATATCTTCGATATCATTTCAAGCGAACCCTCTTCGACAAAACGCGCCTTCTTCGACTTGCTCAATACCTCTCGAATGCTCCTCTTCAGCCACCCGCATTTGTAACGCACTACAGACCAGCGCCAAGCGCTCGATAAGCTCTTCACACGTCCGCGAGCCACTACAACGACCAAGATGCGAAACACCAAAAACATCGGTTTTACGGGTTTATCGTTGGGATCAGCCGTATATGGCATGGGCTGGAACAGGCTGCATCTATCCAAGAACTGAGGAGCATTGTGTTGTTGGACAGCATCTCCTGCACGGGCTCGTTCAATTTCGTCACGATCTCTACGCCGCACAAGGGAACACCCCGACTCTTTGCCTCATGGTATTCTCTCTAGTGTCATTCAGGTTGGCCAGCCTGATAAGCTTAGTGGTTTATGATCGCTGACGCAACGCAGGGACAGCGCAGAGTCACCGGCCGGTGCCCAGTCATGTCTCGAAAACATTCCCGCCGGGTTCGACCGCGATTGACTCGTTACCTTTCGAAAGCCTACCACTCGTCGGATTACTTAGAACCGCGGCCAGCTACTCCATCTTCCATAGCCCAGATCTTTGGAGCAGACGGGTTTCTCTGCAAACGTCGGTGTGGAGGGCGGCGCTGTAGGCCTCTGTAGATGTGCATCACCTCTTGGAGAAGGCTCTGGTCCACCTCCTCAGAGGTTGAAAATTGGGGAGAGAAGGGTGTTCATCAGTGAATCCTTTCATTTTGCCAAAGATCGCAAGTTTGGAAGCCAAAATAAGCCAAGAACGACCAACGGCGACATCTCAGGCTGGAACTGAGCAGTCTGTCACATGAGTCGACATTGGAAGAGAAAGAGGTGAACGACACCACAATGCGAGGGCCAGATCGAGGAAACCCGAGACCGAGCGAACACACCTTTCCCCCTCTACGAATCAAATGGAACAAATTGGCTTAGTACAAGCAGAGCAATACTTCATGGCATATCCCCACGCTTTAACATTTTGCAAAGCTCTCTTGGTCTACTAAAATGCCCCTACAACGCCGAATAGAGTCGAACAAGGCATACCCTGAGGGCTGAAGGGAGGAAAACGATAGCCACCTACAGCAACCCACTTGTTCATTATTAGTAAGACAACTCCCTGCATTTAGTTGTCGCTCGACAAGGAGTGTCCACGCGCTAACAACGATCATCACAGAACCTTTGTTACCATCGCTCTCGATCCAAACCTGCATCACGAACCCACCGCAAGATACCAATGCCCCGTCGCTGATCGTATCCTCCGTCGAGGGCCACGGCCTCTACAGGAAGCACGGTTTCGAGTCGCTGGGGACATGGACGGTCGACAACGAGGAATGGGCATCGCCGACTCGCCATCGCCTACTGTTGTGTCAGTTCAACCCCTCAGACGAGCGCACAACGCCCCTTGGATATGGGCAGTCTAGTTGATGAAGCACACCGCCATTGGGCTGGCTGTCAAGTGCAGTCCAGCTCAAGCGCTCTCCTTTTCTGCAGGCTTGTGATTTGCGCTTGCAGCTCTGAAGGCACGCGAAGACGATCTAGAAATACCCTCCAACGAACATCCCACGGGTACGACATCACCGACGCCGAATTACCTCCCTTTACCCTCGCCTTCTGACGGAGAGGGTATTCTCGGCGCTACCTCCTTACCAATCCTACAAGGCCTTCTCGACCGGCTTCCTTGACGTCGCTCCAGACGGCAAGGAGCGGACTGTATTACACCCGCATCAAAGCAATTGACGTGACGTCTCGCCGATCTTCCAGACTGAGATGGGCAATCTAATCCTCTATGCCAGGTTTTGTAGCAAAGTCTACCTTGAAAGCTTTCTCCTGAATGTCACGACCCGCGGAGGTTATGTACGTCCCAACACGACATAACTGTTCACCCAAGACGAGGGGTAACTGCCTGAATCGCAGTTTTTTCGACATCCTTCACGAATCCATCCTCCTGAAGGGCAAGATAGAGGCGACTGTCTCGTTCTCCAGAGCGATCTTGACTGACTCGGCCACTACCGGTATAGCGACGTGATCTCCTGGGCCAATCCACTGCACTGCTTCGACCCGTTGCCATAGAGTTACCAGGGTGATGGATCTCGCCTTCTCGGACCTGTACTGGATCTTCAACTTGGTGGTCGAGGGCATGATCTGGTGCCTCGTTACCCTAATCTTCTGGTTAACCTTCTTGCAGTGGTTGGACAGGATCATGATCATAGTGGGGGTCATGATCTGCCCCCGGACCCTCAAGACATTATATGTAAGGAGCCAAATGATTACCGGACCACGAGGACAAGCGAGCAAGTCCCTACAAAGCAGTCTCAAGAGATACCGGCCCCCAGGCTTATGTGCCACCATGGAGGGCATCCCCAGATCATGGCGGATGTCATGTGTATGTTCCTAAGCATTCAAGAAAACTGTAAGAACTCTACCGAATACGCCACCATGGGAGCAAGCGCGCAAGTCTCTGTACAAAACATTCCCATGACATGCCGAGCCACCAACGTTCCAGCGCCACCACATAGTGTGGAATAAGAAAGCTTCCACTAGCTAGGGTTTACATACAGGATGTGCATCATGGCGCCCATCTTTAGGCATGGGACGCTGTTGAAGATCGGTGGGGGGCGCAGGCGCAAAGATGGTGGTGCGCGAGCACAAGTCCATGCATACCAACCTGGACGGGTTCAAGAAGTACAGCACAGATCCCAGACGCATCTATGAAATCGCCATTCGTGAACGAGCTAGAGTTCGCGGCGCCCATACAGCCACTCACGGTCCACTTGGTCAAGGCGGCTTCAGTATACGTGGGAAGCAGCCTTTTGACTGTGTACAACAACATCGCGACGATGGAGGTCGTATACCACTCTATGGATGATAACTACTAGAAGACGCTCTACCAGCCCATGAAGCCGATGACGAAGCTCTACACCATCAGGAGCCCGATTGAGAACATCACGATCATTTCGACCACGCTGCGCGGGGACCAATGATAGGTGCCACGCGGAGCGGAGGATGCCTTTCCTACGCACAAAGGGTTCCTCGACCCCTACTACGCCCCCTATTCCGAGGGGGTCGGGAGGGTTAGGACCCTCGTAATGACGGTTGCGTTGAGAACTTGCATGAAGATTATGGAAGTGACGGGGGACATTGTGGACTCGGCATGTGAGGCTCAGTCGTCGCTGGGGAACGAGATCCGAAGGTCAATGGGTTGTGCGATTATGGTCACCGAGCTGTGCGTCAGGAGGATAATCTAGACCAAGAAGATTATGGACCTGGAGGTGCTCGTCCTTTGACTGCAGCTACATGTCAGATTAGTTTCCCACAATCACAGCGTCAATTTCCATAGCCTAAGCTCTCCCCGGCATTCACTCGTTCCCAAGACTTATCAGTGTATTCCTCAAAAGTCTATTCTCATTATTGCCGATCTTGCTTCTTAACTTTATCTTTTGGTCGGGACCCGCACTCGCGATGAGAAAGGCCATGATGGCAGTGGACCTCACGACTTCTGTCAGCTGACCCTCAGTCAAACGACCAGCACCAAAGCGCACACGTTCCTCAACCAGAGTCTTTATTGCTCCTCTTACGTAGGTGTTTAGCTTCTGGCTTTCACGTGGCAGTTGATCTTGCAGCCACGGTTCCAAGAGCCACAGAGGACATGCCAAGATCGGCGTCAATTTTCACACGCAAACTCGAGTCCCATGGCTAACTCATCTGTATTCCAAGATAAATAAGAATCAGATCGATCTACCATAAGAGCTTCTATAACAGCAGTCATATTATCGACGAACAGGTTCCTGACCACATTGATATCACTGCCTCTGCTTTCATTCATATATCTTCCTCTCCTCCGCACCTTTTGCACCTCTGGTACAATGCATTTGTGTCTATGGAAATGATTGTTAGAAGGGACCGGGATATTCAATACGCGAAGGCTTTAAATACAAAACGTGTAGTACAGATAGTCAAGGCAATCCATCCTTGTCAAGGATAGAATTAGATATTGTGGAATAACAGGACAGTTCATTATGTCTCTAAGGCCCTCCATCCAACAACAAACCAAATGAAAGAGAACAAATGAAACACCCCATACGCATCCTAAAGACCTCAATCCGCGCTGGGAGGATCTTCCTACTCCTCATCATCCACTTCTTTGTCGTCTCTCTTATCGTCTCCTTGTCCGTGTCTCGCCCACCACTACTCTCAGCAACCTCCCCTTCGGTGAGCTGATACAAAAGGCCAATGTCAAGAGTCCCTGCCTGAGCCGTCAAAACCTCAGTCTGCCTTTGAATCGCCTCCCTTCTCGCTTTAAGCCTCTCCTCCTCTCTATCCAGCTGAGCCATACTGTCCTTCCCCTCTTGAAAGCCCTTCCTGATCAAGAGCCCCCTTCCGAGGTTCCAAAGTTCCGTCTTCCTTTTCGCAAACGTGTCCAATTCCTCTTCATACTTTGCTTCCTATTCCTAGAAACTCTCGTTGGCCGCTGCTAACCCCTCGGGCCCAAAGTTGAGTATCGCATTTTTCGCGCCTAGGATAGTTTCGCTGCTCTCATACTCGAGGATGGCTTCATTGTATACGAGCATGAGCTTTCTGGGCCGGAGCCTTAGTAACTGCTCCTCTTTTGATTGGGGCTCTACCTCGCCTGACCTGCGAGGTCTTCTGGCTGGTGGTAGGACGTCTGTGCTAGTCTCGTGCTGAAGGAATCGCTTCAGGGTTTGTTGTGTATTCATGGTCAGTTCTCCCAGTATCTGGCGCAATCGTTAGTGACCGAGATAGAGACACGTTAATGACGACTTACTTTTGGAGAAGGGTTTGTGTTTGTGTACAAAAAGGGATAGTAGCTTTGGGTTAATGCTATGTTAGTGATGATGAAGAGAGAAGGAGCAGGTAGGAAAGCCTAAGAGGGATAGGCTTTGTTGACTTGTCTTGTTTACCGGTCTGTTGTTTAGTTTCTGAAGTATGCCTCTTGCTGTGTGTATATGAAGGTGAAGACAGAGATTGCGTGGAAAGTCACGGAAGACCTCCCGTGTCCCCTGCGATTGCGAGGACTTGGATCAGGATACCTAGGTAGTCTGCCCCAAGTCCATCGGAAAGTCTTATTATGTACTACCCTAGAACATGGATGCTTAACTTCCGCTGCCGTCTACCGTACGAAACCTCTTCGAGGAGAGTGGAGCGGCGGAAGGCTGTCAAGTCTGAGGCTCAACAGATGACGGATGCTCGCGCAGCCACTGAGTGAAGGGATCCAGGGTCCTCAACGCACCATAGCCCAACTTCCGTACTATTGGTGCGAAAGTATCACGGGTTGTTCTACTACAACTATCGGCCTGTTGAGGATCTTTGACAAGCGGATATCTTGGTAACTAATTGTGACTAACGTCCTGGTCTAACCTTTCACCTTACCCTCCACCCGGATACCAGGGTTGTATTTACGACTAGCGTTTACTTAGTCAACTCCAAGTACACAGAATTAGGCCACACAATCAGCTACGATGCTACTGTCAACGAGCACCAAACGGAAAATGTTCATTGTGAGTACCATGAGGCACGTCCGATTACACGTAGACGCCACTCCCAAGCGCCACCCCTCCCGAAGAGTGCTGTTATGGAATACACTCCCTGCAGGGTGTCAGATCAAAGGCGGGAACCCGTTTTCACCAACTTCACGTCAAACACTCTCTGGCACCCCTAGATGCACGCCTTCACGCGTCTGCATACTCCCATCGCACAAGACACCCCCCGCGCAAGAACTTGTCGCTCCGACCGTCACCCGTGCAAAGCAAAGGCTTCCAAACAACGGTAGTAGGCACTGAAGCTAACTTGAAAACGAAGTGGAAGGCCACCTCCTGGGCTTGCATCCTTATAATACAGCCTGCGCTGACCAAAAGGCTCTTCGGCTATTGGCTCAAGGCACGCGTAAAATAGATCGCGTCTTGCCTGAAAAGTGAAGCGATTCACAGTTTAGTAGCGGCCAAGCTGAAACAGGTTCTTCCGAAGCTGTTGACACTCCGCTTGAAGATGGTCCGCCAAGTCAAGCCTTCGGCAGTTCTCCTCGGACGGTAGACTAGTCATCAAGTTCGTTCTCTGCATAGAGATCGAAAGAAAACTTTCCATTGCCTTGAGGAACAGGAATCTCACTTTTGACACTAGAAATAGCTTCAAAAAATGAACAAGAATACATAGAAAAGAGACATCCCGTCCTCCAAAGAAGTACTAAGTTCCAGAATACTCGCCTCTTACCGTAAGAACATGGCTCACTTGAGTGGTCGCTCAAACCTGACCGACATCCCTCGCCACCGTCCTTCAGGATCATCAGCCTTATCGCATCGTATGCTGAACCACTACATCCAGGCCATGTGCATTAATTGCCGCGTGGGCAATACCAGCGGCTTACAAGGAGACTGCAAGCTCAGCACAAGGCTGATCATTCATAATCAGCGGCCATTCATGAAGGGCTTGATTACCAGGTATTCCATGCCCTATAGATATAGGGGCTAACCCCTGTAAGCATCACTCACTGGTAGGTTACCCCTGCCCTCTAAGTTTAGCTACTTCGGCTGGATGCTGGCCATTTTTCGCGCAGTACCGGTGTGGTGCCTGATCCTCGAGCTTCTGATGAATCACCAAAGTTGTCATCACTCCGGTTAGCTGGGGAATCCTGAGGCGGCTTGAGGGCAATTGTACTTGAAGGTGTTGGAAGATGCTGAGAAAGGATGGGAGCAGGGCTTGGGGTGCTGAGAGTAATATTGAGCACAAAGACTAGCAGAAAGCTCCCCCGCAGAGTCTCACGGTGCTATAGGGTATCGCCGAACCGCCCTTGATCACTCAGGGAAAAGATACTGGCGATGATGTAGTAGGGGAACACCACTTGACCCACGGCATGCGAGTGTCTGTCGCCGATATAACAGAAGTTTCTTTCTATCAAGAGCATTCTCAACCCTGGACTCCCGCCATACTGATATTGAAAGTAATGGTAAGGCATTGGCCACCGTGAACTCGGCGTCTGCCATCTTCATGCCATTTCCGCAAACACACGAGGCTACCCCCAAGTCATTCAGCAAAAGCGGTCCATGAGGTCCATGCCTACAGTCTGACGCCGCTGATGAGGGCGCCCTTGTGACTTTGCAGACCTACTGTATCCGAACTCTTTCCTGCAACTATCTCTTTAGGAGCATCGTTTTTGAGCCCAATAGTTGGTTCAAGTTAATGGATCAGTCGCTGGTGACAGGTTGCCGTGGACGAGGATCATCTAACCAGGTTCACTTCGTTACGCGCGAGGTATTCCCTCAAGAGCGCTAGCGAATCTCTTTTATTAAGCCTTTGAGGACTGTTGTTTTTCGTTGAAGGATTGTTTAGTTTCATGTGTTTTGTGATCTCTTTGTCTCTAAGTAGTAGGATAACGGCCTTGATCTTGGATCTTGCCTGCTAGGTAGTCTCCACGGTATTGGGAGGAAGGTGTCAAGTGAAAGATGGAAAACAGAGAGAAGATCCTACTACGGGCACTGCAGAGACTTCCCAGTGGACAAATTATCCTAGAGAAGGGCGCTTGATAGGGCATGCTATCTTGTCGACGGGGATGTACAGGAGCGAATGTGAGGGATGGAACCATGGAGGTGATCGACGATGGCTTGCAACCTTCAACCCCGGACTTGCTCGCCGCCCTCGACTTCCTCAAGCTTGGCTGGTTCATTGTTCACTCCCTTGGCTGGCTCATTGTCCACTTCCAAAGCCTCCTGCTTTCTCCGCTGCTCATGCATCCACCCAATGAATTCCTGAAACGATGGAAGGTCATCAAGCTTATCATTGCCAATAACCTCGAGCAGAATCTCCCACCTCGCAACGCCCCGATCTGCAATCCCATCTACTCCATCTAGGAGGAGCAAGCGCCTAAGACCACGAATGATAAATGACTCGTCCCCGGCTTCTTCCATGGCCTTCTCGTTCTCCCACTCTTGCAGAGCCTTGAGGGCATCGGATCGCTTAGATGCTTCCTCTTGCAACAGAGGGATCTTGTCGTTGAGCTCTAGAAGACAGGCTTCGATCTCTGACTTCTCTTGGTCAAGGGCAGAAATCTCATCTCGGTGTTCCTGGTGTACTGCCTGTCGCTTTTCGCACTTGATTGCATTTTCGCGGGCACTTTTGTTCCGTCCAATGCCGTTGAGTCTTTCCTTGGCTTGATCGCGCTCGGAGACGGCATTCACAAAAGCTATCCAGCAGCGGTCCAATCCCGCCCCGTCGACATGTCCTCCTTTCCTGGTCCGTTGGGCTTCGGCCTGGTGTCTCTGGCTCACCAACTCAAGAAGCTCGTGACTTCGCCAGGTGATCATCGCACCGAGGGTCGAGACGGTTGGCACATCGTCCTCAGAATCGCCTATTCGAGCGCCCCTGTCACAGCTCTCAAGAGCGAAATCTCGGTCTTCGGGGTGTGTGGTGGAGCTTTTGTCCATGTTGCGTCCAACCATGAACTATCCGACTCGTCAGTCTCTTAAATCATCGCAATGACATTCCTAGATTACAGCAGGTACCTCAAGTACATGGGTTGGGTTCTGGCTTAGCCACCTGGCAGTACGTTTGCGGGCTGTGCGGACTGGAGGCATTATAGCAAGTGTAGCTGTTGTGATGTTTTCCGGACCTGGTTGGAGGGACTTTAGTAACTCTGAAGTGATTCGATCAGTTTACAAGTTCAGACTTATCTGAAGAATCAACAGCCGCACGACGATCTGAACGATTCAAAAGTGCAGAGTGGTGAAGATCTCTAATGGACCAGACTTGGCCAGTGCAGACCTATTTTTGGAGTTATGCAGGGGGCCTTCGTAGCTTTCTGTGTAAGTCGCCCTCACCACCAACTATTTCTCGAGTTCTCAATTCGTTCCCTTCAACTTACGTAGTCACGGATGCGCGCATAATATTGCCGGTATTGACGGCCTAAACAGCACATAACCCTTGCAAAAAGCCCAATCTGGTCAGATCCAATATCACTCGGCGCTTTGTTCGCCGTGCCCGAGGCCACTCGTCGAGATCATCTTGGTTGCGTGCATGACTAACCCTCCCATGAAATACGTATGTTGCCAAGGGTCTGTATTGCCTGCGATTTTGGCATCTCCAGTAATCGCCAACCTCGACCGATCCCCTCCTCACCCGCCAGAATGATCCGCTCCCGCAGCGCAATCATCAGTGCGCGTTTCAAACGCCAGGTCAACGTGTTTTTTGTCCGTTTTCAGAACGCTCATTTCGCCCCTCGCTGGCTGACGGCTTTTAGCAGAAACTCTCACCCGCCCTGAATTTACCCTGGGGTCACGCTCGAGGTGATGTTTACAACGCGCTGAACCTTCTGGAGAGATTACTCCAGAGAAGTCCAGCTTCATAGCTTCACCCCACGGCAACCTCTATTCTTGAGAGTTTGGTTGGTCTGTTTCAGTATAGCGTCTGTTGTCTTGACCTGACTCTGCTGATCTATCTTTCTCAGTCGGCAACGATTCTAAGCCTGAACCGCGGAAACCATTTTTGTGACTTCCACATCAGTCTGTTGGAGGTTCTGTTAGTGATATCCAGCCGATCTGGCTCTTTGCATTAATGATTAGCAGTAGACTCAGACCAGCACAGGCCCAACTAGAAGTTCTCTCAAAAGCGCATTGTCAATGTTGTACCCTAAGCGAAAACAGTCGCTCAAGAGTATATTCTAAGCTGAAGAACGATCCTCCAGGATTCATGATGACATATCTCAATCAAATAATTCCGGCAATACCCTAGATGAATTAAATGTCCAGTTGGGACTTTGTGAGTTGCTCTAAAGCTCGAATGCGCCACCGTCGGTGATATGACCTTGACTGGAAGTAAGTAGCTGCGCCATGCCTCTCCAACCGCCTAAGCACACTCCGGCCAAGGTACTTGAAGATTCAAATTCAAGGGGTTGAATCTTTTCGGTCGAGTACCTTGAGATTCATCGGGATCCGGCACTCAAGTCTCACGCCGATAGCTCTGTCAATCACTTTGAGGGTTAACGAGTCAGGCTTCTCTGGATGATATGTGGAAACCCGAAGATAATTTTATCGAAAGGCGGTAAATCTAAGAAAGCCGATGCAACCCTTGAACAGTCTCAAGGTGAGGCGGATGCCCTAGATGTCCACGTTGGCGAGCTCGGATATTATGAGGTCTCGCACAAGCTAAACCCCAAGCTTGCAATGGGATATGTACGAGCCTGTACGAGGATATTTATTCTAGCTCAACTAAAAGTAGGTAACATATTGAGCTGTGTTGTTTCGAGGGATACCTAATGGGCCTGGGAGGATCTTCCTGGCGCGGAAGCTTATTGACATGGCAGGCCCTTGACGGCCTCAGAAGTGGTGGAAACACAATATGACGGAGGGACTCTGTGTTGTGCAAACGACCGGTAAGACTGTGACTTCATTTTCTCCAGCTTAGGTGGCTCCGGCAAACACGTTTGTACTCATTTCAAGACCAACGCATTATGTGTCTCATGATCCTCCGTTCCTCAACAAAGCGATAACGTCAACTTAACTGGAAAGTCTTTTTGATGACTATCGCCTAGGGTGGTTGCATAAAAGAAGCTCAAACAAGATACTTTTGAAGCTTTTCTGTACTAGCATTCTTCCGTTTTGACCATCTTGCTCTGATGTAAATGCCGTTTGTAGACTGCTTCTACCCTATCTACTACTTCAAGCAACAAACCGATAGTAAGAAGCGCAAGTTCGACGATGATGATAGCGTTAACGGCAACGATGATAAAGACAATAGATCCACTCCATTGGGGAAAAGAGTCAAGTCTTTGGTATACAACGCATCTTCTGCTGCTTTGTCTTGGTGGGAAGGGTAAATTGGATTGGAGTGTTGGGGTCTATTGTACAGTGGAAAACTCGGTGGGTGTAGGGAAATGGAAAACGTGTTATCTGGTGCCTCGAGCTGAACACCCACGAGACTGGGTAGATATGTACTGAAGGACTAGGGTGTCGGCGTTAGCTTATCTAGTGATATTGAACAGGGGCAAAGCACGAATTTAGCGAGTTGTATGTATATGCATGCTGGAGATATGGCGATGTTGCCAGGATGTTGACGCTGCGTTCTCTGTTGAAACATTCACTGGGACATGATGTTGGGTCAAGGTTGGAGGATCTCGCAGCCACCGTAAGAGCCATTTGACCTGTTCGGACTAGATCATGCTTCAAGGAGCGCATTCGGGTGATCCTGTTTCTGTTTCGGGGTCGAGGGCGGACTCAATGCAGTACTTGCCTAGCAGGATCAGGATGTCTTCCAACCTGAGAGGCCAGGTTCAATTCTCATCCGACGCTTTCGATGTGAATTATCTGCTGGAGAACGTGCAGGGTACAACAAGTAGCGTTGGCCCTGGTTCGGAACCACCACGGCCCGCTGACTTGGGCGCCCACACGCGGTGCTGAAATGAAGTTCGACGAGTCAAATATTGACTAGCTTTTACGCCTTGAGGTATCTGGTGCGAGTAAGACTGTTGAGTGTGTTTGGAGACACCAAAGCAGGAGTCATAGTGGACTGGATGTTATTCTTCTCCACTTGGCAGACCGCTGATTGCCAATTTGACTACGAAAACCATCACCGCCATCCTCGTCCACCCTCAAGTCCTACCTATCACTCGCTGTAGTCACACTACTTATTCTCCATCCCAGCCAGCCGTCAGACTCTATAATAGTGCATCAACATAGGAACCTTCACTATCACGCAACCCCTGCGGCCTCGGCGTTCAGATACCTCTGCAGACGAAACACAACAAACAACATTCGGCTTCCCTCACTTCTTACGTCTCCCCTGACGATCGTTCGTCGCCTTTTATTCAACAAACCACTCAGAAAGATCACCGTCGCGCCTCGCTGTGCGACTTGTCGAGCCAGCTTCTTTCCACGTCTCTCATTCATTTCTGGTCTGAACTTGACACGATCGAATCCGCAGACGCAGCACACAAGATAATAACAAGTAGGACGGCCGAACCTCGACAGACTATGCTCCACTAGCTGCTCATTATGACCCACCCGACATAAAACCGTTTGTGAATGGGAAACGCACCGCCAGACCCTCCATTTCCCGCCATCTTCTCTGCAGCGCATCACGGTGCGTACCGGGGAAGATAGCGCGTCCAGGAATGTTGTTTCCAGCAATTGATCCACGCCTCATCTCGCCTCCCTCACTAAGGCGGCGGAAGAAGAGTTTATCGGACGGTCTCAAAGCCTTGGATCCAAACATGTCTCTGGTCCTGCGGCTGTCTACATCTTCTCGAGGGAGCAGTCGTCCATATCAGGAGAGTCATTGACATGGGACTAAGAGCTACCCGACTTGGGGGGATCGCAAATTGGTCGACTTCCGTATCATCGTCAAGTCGCTGGGTCCTCCTTTCCTTCGAAACGGCTGGTCTACCAGGAGTCTTCCTTTTCTGATCTGCTTAGATCAAGGCCGGAGAAAAACGAGTACCAAAGCGTGGATGTCTCGGATATTGCCCGTCTTCTTTCTCAGGGGTAACGGGACTAGGTTCTGGCAACTCAACTCACAGTCGTGACTTGCTTCCCTGTCGAGCTTAGATGAGATTCGAGGATTCCGCGGGAAGCCCTTTCGCGTATCAACAGCAGCCTATTGACTCAGAAGCGCATCAAAGCAAATTACATCCTACCTCTGCTGCGTACACCCTTTAACACACCTACCTCAAACTTCGACTCTACCCCAAGGTCAAGGCAGGCGGGCATGTATCGTCTCTTCCTATTATGCCCGCCTTCGACCGTCCGCTTGCCGGATCTCTTCATCCTCAAACCGAGTACGAGGCAATTCCCGCCCTGCATCTATCCCGACCGCTACCATGAAGACCATACTCTTCCTCTCCGCCCTTACCTCCTTTACCGCCATCGAAATTATTACTCAAGAACCCAAGATAGACTTTCCTCCTCCCATAGCCCGCAACCGCAAGACAAAGAAGGGAGACATGGTTCAGATGCACTGCCGTGGCATCCTCATGGACTCAAGCAAGCAATTCGACGGATCAGGTCGATGGCTCATCAATGCGCCTTGGTCTCCTTAGTCTAAAGCATACAGCGCTACTTTCATCGGATGCTGCAGGGAGCAGCCGCTTATGGCGCCTCTCAAGCCCCGCGGGTCGGCGATGATGCTTCGAATTGAACCAGTCTTGCGTCTCGAAAGGAACAGTAGTGATGTACTTGATGGTTCCAAGGCAAATTGCGTCGATATGACAAGAAGCCAGCTTCGAATCAGCTATTCTTGTCCCTTCACCAACGATGCTGGGTTTGATCGACATGCATGGTCTTAGCTACAACTAGGGCCACAAACCTCGGCCTCTGGACTCCAGACCAAGCCCACAAATACACGGATGTGAGATCTGTCCCATCTTGAAACGAGAAATCTCCGTTTTCCATACGATGACTACAGACGGGGCCGGCGCTTCTTGTTTTAACGACGGCAAAGAGAAAGCTTTGTCTCGATTCATAGGCTTGCGAGCTTTGCCAACTTGCACTTCCTCCCGACTCAAACGACCTTCTCGCTTCTTAGATACGGCTCGACAAGCTCTTCCAACCAATCCCGCGTTTCCGAGGTTCAAAGACGGAGGTGACACTCCCGATGTCGTCCCGCAGCCCGTCCTTGAGTAGTCATAGTCTATTCCGGTCTTTAGGCGACGACGCAAGGCGATTGTCATGGGTTCGAAAATGGGTAACGCCCTAGAACCGCCAATGGGATACGGGCTGAAATTGAGGCAAACATGACACTGCCCAAGAAAGGTTTTGTCATCTCGTTCACGCCATCAGAACCCCGGAGATTCCGTAAGACAGAGGCACCATAAGGAGGGACGGAAAAGGGAGCTCGTTCTCGGCAATGGAGATGGTCATCTTGTCAAAATCGTCGGAGCTGATGTGGTGTTCTCCATTATCTTCTGGTGCTGATGCAGAAATCTTAAAGTCATTCACAAGGGCATCACGGGGCGCTCTTGTTGTCCACACTGATAGCAAGTTCCTTGAGATGTTTCTCGCTCGACTTTCTCACCGCGTAGCCTTACCACTTGCTCTTGCTGTTTCTGCTACTCCTCTTCATTATTCTTTCGCTGGTGGAAATTCGACCGGTGGTTGTTATTGAAACTATGCATAGTGGCAGCTATCGTGGCTAAATGATCGCATCGTTAATGATTGAGGGCAACCTACCATCGCGCTGCTGATGGTGTCGTTGATCGCTTCCTTCTCGTGCAGCCGGATGATCCGTGATGTCTCGTTATGCCGCGCTGCACGACAGTCGGAAACCCCCTTGAACGGCGGAGGTGATCGAGGGCATCGGTTTGGGACAGCCTTGTCGTACTCTCTCGAGGTGTTGACAATGGATAATGGCAATAACCTGTGCCAGCCAATCAATTCAAGGCAGACGGGGGCAATTGAATCCTGAAGTTCTCAGTAGGCGATAGGACATCAAGAAATGAGTCCCAGGGCGAGCTTCAGTTAAAATTGGCGAGGATAAACCTGAACTGGTATTCTGGTAAAAGCGCGACGGCGGTGTGGAAGCGCGTGGCCCGGCACAGTGGGAAGAAAACCGTGATCTACTTTTAAACTTTCTTACTAAGTATACTAAGAACTTCTAACATTGCCCCACTCTCAATCAAAACCGCAACTAAATAATTTAAGTTCACCTTCATCGTTGATTAGATTGTTGCTGTCATCTGTGTCCGATCCTGGAGAGCTGTCTCTGAAAAGTTTCTTCTGCTGCTTATCCTGTCGCGCGATCCATTTCAAGCTTGGTAAAACTGCTCTCTTGGCAAGGTAAATTCCGCTGAAGAATGTTACCACTCCATCATCATTCTCGTTAAGTTCCATGGCTGCGTCGGCACTGCTAGACGTCCAAGAGCTGGACGGCGTCAGAGTAATAATACTCGGTAAGCTCGCTCCTACGCCCAACTCGACAGATGAAGATTTCGATGACATGACTGCAACAGCGCATCGGCGAGATTTATAAATCTTCGTGGTTATCCAAACTCCATGGTCATCAATGACTGATCGATATTGGTCAAGCAACGTGTCTGCATTCTTCTTTACCCAATTTAGGGCTGCAATCTGATCATCAACTTCTTCCTTGATAACAGGACTTTCAGCGATAAGAACTGCGCCTTCATCTGACATGCATTGCATAGACGCTTTCAGTGAAGCCTCAATGGGTACTCCCGGTATACTAGAATGATATCGGAATTAGTAAAGTACATATTTCTCAAAAGAGTCACTAGGAATGCAGCAGAACTGCTTACGGCGCTCCTATCTCCCCGCCCCCCTGTCGCATCATTACGGAACTTGACATCTTTGGCCCCCAGTTGAGCAACTCAGACTCATGGCTCGCAAAGATCTCGTTCTGCTGTTTGGAGTACCATCATTTAATAACATGTCCCTTTCGGTGGATGGGAAGACAGACAAGAATTTTCCAATCACCTTGGGCATCAAAATACCCCAAGGTACCTGGTCGGAGTGACTGGGCCGATACCCTTTTGTATAAGGCCCATCCATATGGATGGTTCATTAAAAGTCGAGCGAATACTCGGTCGAGGCGTGAGTAACTGGTCATATTGGCTTTTAAAGTTTTGAAAAAGCTTTCAGCTTGTAGGGTTTATTTATAACAAATCGGCCACTTCTTTCCTTTATTTCCAAGCCATCGCTGCGGTAGCCGAACAACCTTGATGTTTTATAGCGAAAGTGGGCATTTCGTTATACATGTGGCTGTGGGCCAGCCAGCACATTGTGCATACGTACGGAGGTACACGAACAATTAATGCCGTCACGACGCATTGCTATCTTGACGTAATGTATGTAGGTAAGTCGGGACATCCCCCCTGCACTAACCCGGACCTTCCCCTTACTTGCGCTAGAAAAGTGGGCTAGGAAAGTAATAACCTAGACCTTTCCCTAGTTTAGAGTATATTACTAATTAACTATAAGTAG
>JAAOAU010000861.1:0-40923 GCA_013186845.1 Fusarium sterilihyphosum
CTTTTATTCTAGTTACTAATATAGTAAATTAATTTATGCTTATGAGTTACACTTTGCTATACAACATTACTATAAAGCCCATATACCAAACACTCCTGGTCACAAGACCCTATCCTAATCTTCCATTAATTCATTAATCCTCAATCCTTTCCGCTCTCTGTCGGAAAGCCTTCCACGATCGTACAGACCGTCTAAGCTGCTCATTGTACCCATAAGTGATTGCATGTACCAGCCCAATGTATTGTGTAGAGGCCAGTAAAGCGACGAGCCATGGTGGTGACGACATGCCTTTAATTTCAATGAAGCGATTGATAACACCAGGAGTCCAGAGAATGAGATAGCCTAGTGGATATCCATTCAACAACATCATCCTTCGTAGATTCGGTGACGCCATCTTCCGCGGCTGTTCTGCAGGCATCCGTGCCTGTTGGGCAAAGCTGGTTTGGTATGGCGTAAAAGCCGCGGCAGTAGAAAAATGAGACCGCGGATTACTGTCGCTCTGAGCTTGATTGCTGAGGGGCGCTGTAGATGAAGAATCACTGTGCGGATCATTCATCTTTCGGAGTTCAAAGGCAACAGTGAGCGATGTGCTTTTCAGGATATGGGGCTCAGCTGGAGTTGGGTCGAGCTGAGTGCGCGTTGCTGTTTCAGTTGAAGTGAGATTCGTTCCGCTGGAAGAAGGCCCCGAAAAGCCAAAACGGCCAAACGCCCGTTTGAGCTGGAAGTAAACCATAGTATAAATGACGATCACTAAGAAGAAAATAAAGAGCCGCCAGCCGAAGGATAAGCTCCACCGTAGGATAGGATACTTCTTTTGAATCCAGCACCAATTGCCGCCGACCGGACCATATGCTTGAAGGCCCAAGGCAGCGAAACCTATGTAAAGCAGTAAATATAAAGTTATAACCTGTCTCAGAAGAGTCACGTACTGGTGATAATTCCTGGGATCCACGCACAGAAACAAATTAAGATGACACTCCACAAGGACGAGTCTTGGAGGAGGTGACCCTTTCGCACGGTGAGTAGAACAGTTATTGATATAAATAAGATGTTAAAGTCAATCGTCTGCACTGTAAGTTGGCCCACCCAAGCATTGGCGATACATTGCTTTCTGGTCAGAGCCTTGTCGAGCGGACCATACTTGAGTGCTACACTACCGCTTATAGTGTTGTTTATCATATCTACCAAGTCTTGTGTAATTTGTTAGACTAATAGATTTAATTACTCTCTCTGAGGGATCATACCGCATAACAGGAGATTAAGAATCAGGGCATGACGCACATGTCGACGTGTAGGAGGAGATATAGCGTGCAGAATGAGCACTACAATTATGGCTATAGTTGATAATACAGAGCCTACCAAGGTAGGCACTGTAATAGCCAAGTCGATGTTGGGCGACGACATTATTGATGACTGTTAAATGATAAGGAGGGAACTGAGCCAGCTCAATCATACACTGCTTACAGACCAGTGTTTAACTGTAGCGTTTCAGAGATGGTAGTAATAATTTGGAGTCTGAAACATTTATAAGTTCAAGACTTTTTCACTATTAGCTATACTGTGTATCTTAGGGGTAATCCAGAATCGCTCAGTTGGTTTCTTATCTAGCTTTGTTTATGGGTAGGGCCAAATGGGAGACAATGGTAGCCTGCTATCCTTGTAGTCCCGACGTCCTGAACATGCGGCCGCTACTTACGCTAGTGTGCGCTGCTACTCCGCCAAAGACACCACTCATTCGCTCATGCTACACCTAATTCTTAATAAAGCTCCTTATCATCATACGATTTCAGCAGCAACACGGCCCTGGTTAGAGATCACACGAAGCCTTCGTGCTGCAGTTCATAGCTCTATTAGGCTACGTCTGGCAGAAAGGCTGCCACACAGAAAGTTCCATTCGTTCTTTAGCGGGCTAGGAAACTTAGCTAAACCGAGGGAGGCGGTAGGATTCGAGTGCACATACCAAGAAAAGCCCCTGAAAGATGATCTAGTCCCCACCTTTGCGAGATAAGCATCTTGGCGATGTTGTCGGAGTTTTCTCGTATCTTTTAATACCTGATATCTATGTGCTATACTTTTCCACGTTTTCAGAGACGATCTTCAATTGGCAATGAATGGTTCAATAAATTGGGTCTCCATTCTGCTGCAAGGGTAGTCTCAAGCAACACTCTCTACCCATTAGACCCTTACTGAAAACGTTATAAGCGCTATGTAGATCATGAAACGCATCAAAGCACTCCCTATGCATATGTAATTATCTGCCGGGGGATTGGTACTAAAACCTGTTAAAGTCAAGCTTCGCTTCGAGTTGCCAAGACACATCTCAGTTAGGACACGCTACGCACTCAGCCACTCAGCCCTAGTAACTTGTATAACATGGGTAGATGCGATAGAACCTGCATTCCATGTGTGCATTAAGACAACTGCAGATACTACTTGCCGGATACCCGGAAAAGCTGCAATATAGAATTTCAGCAATTAGCCGCATTGCGACCAGAGAACCTAAGCCATACTGAGCCTTTATGCTTGTAAGAAACACAATTAGCCCCATAGACGACAGAAGCATACACGAAGCTCATTTAATGGCTAGCTCGCTTGGCAGCCTGTTTCCAATTTCTCTAGACCCTGCACGGCCCAGCGACTCGCATGAGGTGTAGTCTTGCCAGGCTTGCCTCTCGAGATGTCTAGTGCGTTTTTGGTTAGCGGAATTTGGAGCGGAATAATAAAGTTTAACTAAAAACATCATCACGGGAGATTTCGGAATTCAGTACGAATACAATTACTTAGATTTTGGTATCAGCTAGAGGTCCAAAGTGGAAGTAAATGTAAGATTCTAGACTTCATTATATCTAAAAGGTTCTCTGAGAACTAATTGTACTAATTGTATGATATATTGACTGACGATTGTCGATGGAAAAGATTTCAGGGTAAGCAATCCAACGTCTCCATTCCTGGACATCCTGGAGAAATGTAGCCATTATCTTTCCGTATCTCGACTGTGATGCATCGCATGATGAGCCAACAAAGTGAACGGGAACCGCCTGACGACTGTGCCAGCCACACCATCTCAGTTGACCCTCGATAGCCGTTTTTTGATCCGTTTGACATTTTCTTCTATGTATTTGTGTGAGTTGAGGTCTTGCATCCGTGGCTTCACAAATGCTCTGCAATACATGGCAGACATGAGTCATCAAGCGGATGGCTTTCGAAGATTGCCCCGATGAAGTGAAACGTAGAATCTTGGACAAGGTGTCAGCCACGAAGATTTCAAGTCTCCGTTGGGTAATGTTGGAATTGAAACCCATGCGGGGTATCATCGCGGTCGAATGCAAACGCGGGCATGGGGCTTTGATCGGAACTTGCACGATCAAGGATCCTGGATGCTGAATTGCCAGTCGCTCATGTATCACGTTATCCCAGCTGACGTCAGCCCGGAAATAGATACGCCCGCTTCCGTCACCCTCTCCCCCTTTGTTAAGCACTGGTGACCCAAGTAGCTGACCATACTGACTTGTTTGGTTGGACTGCAATGCGTCAGGTTTGGACCACAGGTGTACGACAGTATCTCGTTGATCCTTGAGACAGAGGTTCCCAAGCAAGATAACGACTTTTTCTCCATCTAACTCAATCCCAGAATCACGGTGGTCGTCGATTCCCTGCACCGATACTGGTGAGGAGCTATCGGTTCTAAACGTTAACTTGACATTTTCTAGTACTACCCTCCCCAGGAACCGAAAACAGGCCAGCAGAGAGTCAGGAAGGCCCATCCAGTCTTTGACGTAGGTGTATGTTGCATTGGTTCCGGAGGCGAGCTGTACAAGGGCTTCTGGGTCGTGGGATACGCCGAAACCGAACGTATGGATACCAATACCAGCGACATTTGCCCGAGCTATGATACTCTCGATTCCAGAAGTCTCGACTGTTGCTACATCACTGACGACCATCAGAGTAGGGCAAGTCGTGGCGGCAGATTGCTTTTCAGTCAATGCATCAATCGCTATGCTGATACCAGACATAGGCTCCCTTGCAAGATGGTTCGGTCCTCGGAATAATGTGCTGTATGAAACATTATCCCAGGTCCAATGTCCTTCGATGAAACTGGCCACTGAATATTCCCAATTTCCTTCGGAACGTGGTCTGATGATACCAAAATTGTCGCCTTTCCGTAGAGCCCCCTTCAAACACCGGATAGCTCTCTCAACGATCTGCGTCTTAATCTGGAGTGCTTCTGGAGAGATGCATAAGACGAGGACGGCGTTTACCGGGCGACGAAATGATCTCGAGTGTTTTCGGCTCTCATTATCATGGTAAAGAGCTGCAACGGCACCATTAGAGGATGGAATACCTCGTCCTGGTGGTTGGTTTCTAGCCTTTCGACAATTGTGCTTGTTGACCGCTGGATCTTGTCCCGATATCCCGTGTGACTGATCAATTGTCAGGGAAACGAGAAAAGACATTCTCGTTGCGTGGTCCAGTTTGTCTGCTGGTGGGATTTCACAAAATGCCGACAGACGGGGAGAAACGGACGTAATCTTGTCAAAGCAAGCCATGGATGGCGACTGAAAGTCGTGCCTTAGTTGATCTTGGAGAGGCATTATGTGGTGATATAGTTGGGAGACGTATGAGATCAGGGTAAATATGAATGAATGACGGTGTAAAATATGTTGTCAGTTCGGCTGCTACTAGAACAACAGTCAAAATGACTCGATTTGAGCTTCTATATATCTTCGTATGTTCTAAGCCTTTGACATGCCATGGGATTCGTTGAAGCTCTCATAACAGTGCTTGATGAGGGCATCCTCTAACAGATTGTCGCTTTTGCCATTGAAAAGCGACAGTGGGCAATCTGTTAGCCACGTGTACCGTGTAGATCCTGATTTCTATGTGTGGTCGTTCCTCTTGCCGAGTCTCTTGAGTGACTTGGTCGCCGCGAATGTCGGTTTGCGCTGCAGCTGTTGTTTGTTTGTGGTGTGCGACAAAGTTTATGTCTGCATGCCAAGGAAATATCTCGTATAACCAGGGGGACCCATGCGAGCACTAGATCCAATCTTTACACGATGCCCCAAGTCAATGCGTACGCGATTTCGGGTCAGACGAAAAATGCTAAGCCTATAACTGCCGAATACTGTCAAGCCTGCCTACCTAGCCTCCCTCCCTCTCACGCCACGCCCGTCCCAAAGATTGGTTGGGCTGAAACGCGTTGGAAACCCTTGCTACTGGCTGATCCCATCTAATACCCTGGTAACGCTCACTCGAATGAGCGTCCGGTTCGTGAACTGGATATCTCAAGAACAGACCTTGATGAGATAAGGAGTCTTCAACAACGCGAATGGAGAGACAGGGCTTAAGACATCCCGATGAGAGCTACTGCTGAAGATTGACAGACATTGTCATTCAGCTTGTTGGCCGAATCTCGATTAGATGGTTGCACGCTTGGTGGATCTCGAGCTGCATGCTTCTGCACAGAGTTTCAGGTACCGATGCAATGGCTATGGCGGCAACAACAGCTAAGGTTTTCTCTCGAGGCTTATGCAGCCCATTTGAGATGGTTTTCTGTGGTTTATGACACGTTTGCCCCTCTGATAGTGATGGCATCGTTCATGCATCTTTCTCCATTCAGACTAGCATTTCCGAATACCGAATGAAACAAAGCATGGCAATCACGCGACTTACTAAATAATGCTGGTACCTTTTGCTCGTATATGCACTGCTTACGGTTGGGCTTCGGCTTCGGCCCCGATTGCCAACCACCAAGATCTCAGTGGGTAAAAAGAGCAAGGTTCTGCTTATCTACAAGCTTGTAGATCAGCAGACTTGTAGTTAACCCCTGCTTATGGTCCCCTGTCCTTATTCCTCGCAAAATAACTAATCAGATAACGTGGACGATAACCGTGCGGCACGGACATGTTGCCGACTGGATAACCGTTCCCTTGGCACAGATTACTCTGCATTGTTCTTCCGATATTGCATATGAAACGTTTAATCAAGAATGGGTAATAATGGCTTATATTTTCAGTTGTATTTACCTCGATTTCCTTCGCCTCATATTCTCAAGGACCTCCATCACGATGACTTTTCTATCTATGTAAGTTTTCAAATTTTCAAGCACACCTAGACGCACTTCATCCCTGGCGGCTTTTGCTAGCTTCAAAGCCAGTTTCACGAGGCTTCTAGCGTCGTAGACAGTCACCGATCGTCCCCTCAAAACCATCTTGCCAATCAACCAAGCATCTGTCAATAAACTTTCCAGGGATGTCGAACTCTCGGTAGCGGACCGAAGCGCCAAGTGGGCTTGGTACTTTCTCCAAAATAGGGCCCAGCAGTTGAAACTAAACCTCGGTCGGATAGGCCACTTGTTGGTTGCCATTTCTGCAATCAAAGTGGCTAGCTCTACCGACGCAGTCCATGTAGAATGAGACCGGGCTCCTAGCTCTGCCCGCAGTATACCAGGAAGCCATCTTTCTGCCAAGTCATAACAACAATCTTCCATGACGACACGGATGACCTGATAAACTAGCGTCCAACTTTGGTTGAAGACATAAGGCGCAGGCACAAGTCTCTTATCCGGCTGATAGGATAGGCAGTATTTTGCTTGGCAACTAAAGTTCTCTGCCTTGTCGCCAAGTCGAGAACTCTCAATATCGGCGTATCCGATTTGACGCTTGATAATGAATTCTTTTTCCAAGTAGTACTGTGATGTTTGCCGACCGAAGGTATTTGACAGAGGTGTTGCTGGTATCAGAACAACCACGGGGATTTCATAAGAGGACGCCTGGGGTAGAAGCATGTTTTTAATAGTTGTAGTGGTACGCTGAGGGAGTTGAGGCAAGACGAAATTTGTTGAAGAAATTGTTCAGATAGCACTCTTGACATGATAATATGCTATCTATCGGTTTTAATATTGGTAGGATAAATCGTTCACTCTGCCAAAAACGTTGGCCTATTCTCAAAATGTTTCGGGTTTGTAGCAATGACGTGTCCATAATGGCAATGCTGAAGTCTACCTTGGGTACTATTTCTGCATGTTCCAGGTGGCTCTAGACACAACTTTATGTTGGGGACACTGACCACTATATGCTCAGTCAGATGCTTGAAACATATGCAAACATCCAAAGATACAGAGGGCCTCTACACAAGTCAATGCTTTTTATCTTGTCAGTCTAACGGCTGAAACGGATATAGTTGTTCTTTTAAGCGGTACGTACTTGTAACTAAACCTCGAAGGATGAGTTACGTGTATTGTAGTCATTGGGTGAGTTTCTTATCATGTTTGACCTAGCGTTGGGGACTGTATTGCGACTAAGTAAGATTTCTTTCCAAGTTGCACTTCTCCATAACTGTTCTGTTATCAAGCTCTGCATGCATTGTTTAGGCCGTTCTATTTCTTGGAGGGCTGATAATGTACTGAAAAAAACCGACGGTTTGCTAACTATTCTGGACCTGTACAAGCCTGGATCTGTGACCCAGATTCCAGCGCTTTAATCCGCCAACCTTCCATCAGGCATCCATGCCGTCGTATCAAACATCTCAATCGTGAAATCGTATTCCTGCATGTCAGTCGGCGTTAGATCACCCGAGCTCTCCCAGACTTCAGGGGTATAATGATCTGCCCGGATACCTGACAAGGATGTGCAACCGGCATGGACCGAGCTAACCATTTCGGCTTCAGCAATATTACTCGGTGACCACGTTGTCATGCCCAACCCCATCAGCCAGCCCACGGGATCTACAGAAGGGTCCTCATCTGACAAGGATTGGACCTGGTTATCGCCCTTCGGGATGTGGGCATCCTCTAAATCGGACCCACCGTTCCTTGGAATCGCACAAGGAACGCCATTTTGCGGAAGACTGATGCCGGATGACAGCCCTGCTTGCTCAATGGTCCTGACCAGAGAATGGTTCATTTCTAGGCAGCTTTTTAGAGTTTGTTCTAGTTCAACAACTCTTTGCTGGAGCCTTTCAAGCTCAATCTTCTTCCGTTCCCGGGAGTTATGGGCCGAACGACGATTGCGAAGTACGCGTTCAACCATTCTTTGTTCTCTCTCATCGGCTGTCTTAGCACGTCGCCTGTTGAATCACGTCAGCTACAGGCCTAAAATGAGCTTCGAGATTGGCTACCTCGGTGGGATATTTGTGCGCGGCTCGGGAAGCACCCGTCCCCACTTGGCGCGCCCCCTTCTTTCAGTTTTATTTTCGTCTGGAGAAGAGATGTTCGTTTCTGAGGGGATATCATGATATACCGCCGCTTGGTCTGGCGAAGCATAAGGATCGAGAGACATCTTGATGAAGGCCAGATGTTTGTTATAATGCTAGTAAAAAGCCCAATTGATGAGCAGAACAGATGAAAGATAAAGATGAGACAAAAAGTATCGTTGTCTTACTGTATCTAGACGTTAACACAAAAGCTTCACTGGAATGAAACTGAAGATAGTGCTTTTATAATAATATTAATAAACCGAACTTGAGATGTACTAGACAGAAATAAGGAGTTGATATCTGCATGTCGTTAGTTTCATGTGTTTTGGACCCTTTGGGCATCGTGTTTCAGGTTTCTATCTTATTTTTAACAGCTAGTGGGCAAGGCGGGCCGTGCTATGAAGTCAAAGGGTTTAGAATCTAGTCAACGGGCTGACGGTCCAGCTGGCTACCGTTAAAGGCTAGACGTAAATCGGTTATCTGAAATCAGTATCACTTTGATCTGGGGCATAGTCAGTTATGCAGTGCATAATTGTATGGCCATTATTTTATACCGGGTCTTGAAGATTGGCTTTAGCTTCCTGAGGCAGTTGATCCTGTTAGCTTTGTTTCACAGAAGCGACTGCCAGATCCTTTGCCACGCCGAGCTTGGTACTACCAAGTTGAGGGTTGATAAAAAAGAAACACCGGGCTAAAAGCTAGATTAACGTTTGACGTCGTTCGTTTCAATAGTCGTGCAGTTGGTCTCTCCTTTGGGGCCCATGGTACGCACAACACCGCCCCCAGTAGGGTAGTAGAACATGCAAATCATATTTGTATTGTCTACTATGGCACTTCATACATCTCGCTTCCGCAGGCTATCTCACATAGAAAAGTCGATTAGAGCCCAATTGATGCTGCTTCCACTTTCTCCAAACTCTTGCGCCCCAGCAAGAAGTTCATTGATCCAGCCGGCCTCATTGATCGGCGACGAAAACAGGGTCAGACCTGGAAAGTCCCATTCGAAGACGAACTGATCTGGTACAAAAGACTCAAGTTCATTGTCGCAATTCCTCTCTTGAGTCAGGGGAAAGGCTGACTGTCCTCCTCCGGGGCCTCCTTCCTCTTGACCTAGCCAGCGCTTATACTTCTGTATACTTGTCTTGAGAAGTTGGAGGTATAGTGAGCTGGTATTTGCTCGAGTGTCGTCTTTGTGTCCCGCGGCAGCCACCAGCTCCAGTTCCTGCAGCAAGATGCTAGCCTTCGTAACTAGCTCATTGCTAAGTCCTTGTGTCTGCAGCCTCTCTGCTTCAGGGAGCAAAGCAGACAGCTTGAGCAGAAGAAGGCAACAGAAAGTATTCTTAGCCCAGACAAAGTCCATTGCATACCGGATGCTCTTGAGATAGATCCTTGGTTCTTGGATGATGATATCGAGATGTTGCTGAAGTGAAGCTTTGGTCATTGACAAGATATTCTTTTGGATGGGCGACATGACGTTGACGTTCTCTACGCCTGCAGCCCTCACCGCACGGCAAAGAGCCATGTTATCAGCCCAGCAGCGCTGCACAGACAGGTTAGGCACAAACCAAGGCATCGATTCATGATGCGGCTGTGAGATGCGTATCCAGTCCTGGAACCAGACATCGATGTCAAGTTTGGCATCTTTCACAAGATCGAGAATCTCTTCGTCACTCAGATGGGAGCCCTGGGGCAGAGATGCGTATATCTTTGCACGAAGAACGTTGAGCTCGACTTGAGCAAAGAGATAATGATCCATCCCGGTAGCGAGCGGACTTTGCAAAAGAACTCTGCATCTGCGTGAAGCACCACGGAACTTAAACGTTGGCATTCCACCGGCGTCCACGTGCAGAATGTAGCTCATTACCAATAAATGCAGCCAGACTCTAGTCTTGCGCATGCGTGTAGTGTTGTCATTATAGGTTGCTTGGTCCCCGTTATCCATCTGCATTTCTCCCAAGACGGATTCCGCAATGAGTGTATCGTAGGCTTCGGGGAATCCAAGATCCAAGGCCATTCGCGTCGCAATTGCAATCAGAAGTGCCCTCTCTCCCGCATAGCAAGCTTGAACGAGGATCGCCTGTACCGTCTCGAGGCTTCCCATTGACGGATTGACGATAGCGGCATTGAGCATGCGTTGAGTCTGGAGGGCAAGAGCTCGCCATCTCGAACTCGTGCCGTTGAGTACGCGACATCCAACTGAGCATATTGTGATAAATAGTAAAGGATTATTGTTGCGGATAGCTTCAATAGTGTCAAATCGCTGGTCAAAGACAGGAACGTAGCGGTCACAGCCGGAGAAGAAAGCGGTAAAGTACAGCTGCGCCTCGTCATCCTTCATCTCAACCCCAAGTTCGGCTGTTGTCGGGGCTATTGTGTCAGTCTCGAAGGCTGACATAGATTTTCCTTGTGATCTCGTAAGGAACGTAGAAGTGTCTGGTGAGCTCGTGCTGGTCGATGCCACGGGTTGTGAAGAGACTCTTGCTTGTGCAGGCGCGTATACACCATGGGCTGCAATGTCCGTACTACTCGCTGCCATGAATGGGGGCTGATGTTCTGCTGGGTAGGCAGTGGGTGAGCATCCCATCATGGGTGCCGGAGTTGATCTCAGCCGTGACTTGAGAAACTCGATCTCTCTTTGGAGCGCTTCGATCTTGCTGTGAGACGAGATTAGGAATGTTGTTGTCAGCGGTGATGAGGGAGCCAAACAGTTCATGGTCCTCTTTTGGTCTCTCGACGAATTGGCATGTCTTTTGTAGTTGACAGCACCTATGTTACCTATCAGCACTGTGAGTCCACAGCCTTCTATATAATATACACACCGAGAGCATGGCCGCGAGCCATTACACTTGACCTAATTCAGATGTAAGCTGCATGAATCCGGAGAGGTACTGAATGCCTACTGACTTTGCTCTGGCGACAAGCTATGCATGCTTTCTTAAAGACGTATGTCAGCTTCTTTCTATATGTACACTATAACTCGTTGTCGGTTCGCTGGTCTTTAAAAGCAAGGCGGCTATACCGGCAATCTTTTCTTACGGATACGTGAAGATGGGGCCGTTTGTGAGGTTATCCCTTCTGAGGGTTGATGAGTTTGTGACATGTTGATCTCGACTCATCTTAATATGTGAGCCTAAAACTGGTATTAAATGCCGAAACGCGCTTCTCATGATGTTGGTGCTCTCCCTGGCGAATCATGTTTGCGCGGGGGAATCCAGAACAGAAGGCTTTTCTTGACACCTCAGGCAGGAATATCATTTCTCAGCTGCTGATAGGTCTTGAAGACATCACAGTGGAGCTTGATCTCTTGTTCTCAATACTACGATCCCGATATCAGTTGTTTAATAAATGAAAACGACCAAATATTTATTATAATTGGAAAAACTGGCCCAAAGCAATTCGGAGCAATCGGGCTATATGATCATCAGAAATAATGCCGCTGCTGGCTGTCGGAGTGGACTTTTTTCCCCGTGGGGATTCTCGGCAACGAAATCGGACTTTTTGGTGTTTTCTCCGACGCGAGCGTGAGGGGTTTAGTACGGAACAGGTCACGCGGCAGCGCAGAAACGGACTTGGCCAGAATTCTCCGGTGATGGCGCCGGACAAACCGAGATAGACCCGATGTTGGCTTCATTTCGGTACATATTGGCTGTAAATGAGGCGATACTTGCATCCCGAGCCCGGCAATGAATGCACGTTACGACAAGTTAAAAGAGTGACATTCCCTCCTTTCTTATCTTCCCTTGAATCATTAACTGTTGAGCTTGCACATCAAAACTCGATTAATACTTCATCATGCCTCAACGTGAACGCATTCCTTCTTCGTGGACTGTCGATGCAGCTGGCCAAGACAGCACCAAGCCGTCTGTCCACTTGCGTTGCAACAATGCCACTCTGCCCTTTGAGTTCAACTTTGAAGCCGTCCGCCCCAACGTCTTCAGAACCACCTTCACATCCGCTACCCATCCTCTACCGCCCCGTCCCAGCGTCCCTCGTGCTGAGACGAAGCTAGACGGCGCTGAGCCAAAAGTCACATCGAGTGACAAAGGCACCAAGATCCAGATTGGTGATGTGATCGCCAATGTCGACTATGCTGGAGAGACTCCTCTTCTCTCTGTAGGCTTCGATGGCCAGCCACCAATTCTTCAAGATCTTGACAACAGATCTTATGCCGTCAATGGCGACGGTGTCGCCCACTACACTCAGTATAACCGCAAGACTTTCCACGTAGGTCTTGGAGAAAAAGCTGCACCAATGGACCTCTCTGGCCGCCGGTTCCAAATATCAGCAACCGACAGCTTTGGATACGACGCCCACCGAACTGACCCTCTCTACAAGAACATCCCCCTCTTGATCAATGCTACACCTCAAGGCTGCGTTGCCATGTTCTCCACTAGCCATACCCGGGGAGAATACTCCATCGGCTCCGAGATGGACGGTATGTGGGGATTCTACAAGGTCTACCGTCAGGATTTTGGAGGTCTAGAAGAGTACATTATCACCGGAAAGACTCTTAAGGAAGTTGTTCAGACCTACGCTGACCTCGCCGGCTATCCTCTCCTTGTCCCTCGCTGGGCCTTTGGCTACCTCTCTGGGGGCATGAAGTACTCCATGCTGGACGACCCCCCTGCTGGCGAAGCCTTGATTAAGTTGGCGCACAAGATGAAGGAGCATGACATTCCCTGTTCAGCTTACCAGATGTCATCTGGATACACCGTGGCTGAGCAGCACCCCAAGAACCGACACGTCTTCACCTGGAATCGCCACCGCTTCCCCGATCCTGAGGATTGGATCAAGGAGTTTCATAAACTGGGCATGCGTTGCATCGCAAACGTGAAGCCATATCTCGTTTCCAGTCATCCCGAGTACCAGAAGCTCAAGGATGCTGGCGGTCTCTTCCTTGATCCTCATACAAAAGAACCAGCTGTCACCAAGCTTTGGAGCGCTGGAGGAGGTGAGAGAGCCAACGGTGGTCATATTGACTTCACCTCCGAGGCTGGCTACAACTGGTGGTACAATGGAATCAAGAAGCTCGCAGAAGAAGGTATCGACTGTATGTGGAACGACAACAACGAGTACACAATCCCCGATGACGAATGGGAGTGCGCTCTCAACGTCAACAAGGATGTACTCGAGGTTCCTGAAGGGCTTGATAAGCGTCCTCAAGTCGGTCTTTGGGGTCGCAGTCTACATACTGAGCTCAATGGCAAGGCATCTCATGATGCTCTTCTCGCTGTTAACCCAGACTCGCGTCCTTTCGTTCTCACTCGCAGTGCTACAGCCGGCACTATGCGTTACGCCTGCAGCTCTTGGAGCGGTGACAACACTACCAGCTGGGATAGCATGAGAGGCTCGACTGCTCTCGGTCTCAACGCTGGTCTCTCCCTCATGCAATGTTACGGACATGACATTGGTGGCTTCGAGGGTCCTCAGCCTGACCCTGAGCTTCTGCTTCGATGGGTTCAACTTGGTATCTACTCTCCTCGATTCGCCATCAACTGCTTCAAGACAGGCGAAGACAACTCAATCGGCGATGTCATCGAACCTTGGATGCACCCATCTATTACTCACCTTGTGCGCAAGACCATCAAGCGTCGCTATGCACTGATTCCTTACATCTACTCTCTGTCTCTTGAGAGCCACCAGACTGCTTCACCACCTCAGAGATGGATTGGTTGGGGATACGAGTCAGACCCTGAAGTTTGGAAGCTTCTTGATGGAGAGAATCAGTATTGGCTCGGTGACTCCATGCTCGTTGGTGGTGTCTTCGAGGCCGGAGCAAGCAAGGTCAAGTTCTACCTTCCCAAGGCGTCAGATGATGATGAGGGATACTTGAACTTGAATGCACCATACCAGTATCTCGAGGCTGGTCAATGGGTTGACCTTGACGTTGAGTGGCATGGTGCTGGCATTCCCGTTCTCGGCAAGGTTGGCCGTGCCGTCGCTGTTGGTCGAGATGTTCAGGTTCTCTCTCCCGGTGAGAAGGAGAACGTCGCAAACCTCCCTCTTGATGACTATCGAGGCGTAGAGATCTTCCCTCCTCAGAAGGCATCTCGTGCTGGCAAGTGGCATGAGACAACGTGGTATGAAGATGACGGTACCTCTGTGTCAACCAAGAACAAGATCTCTTCTTACACCGTTGCTTACTCGGCTACTGAGTCTGAAATCAAGGTCAAGTTCTCCAAGGATGACAGCTCTGGTTTCGAAGCACCCTGGAAGTCTCTTGTTATTATTCTACCCTCCGGTGACTTGAGGAAGGTTGTTAGTGAGGATAGGGAAGTGGTGGACTTGGGCTTGAGTGCAGAGGGCAAAAAGCAATTTGAACTAAAATAGATGTTTTGTAGATAATGAGACAGTTTGTCGGATAGAAAAAGCTAGCCAGAGTTGGGCATTTCTGCTGTATCATAGTCTATTTAAATAGCCCTCGAGATTGAATCAAGTCATTATTTCTGAATGTCTTATAGTCGCGTGAGCGTATTTTCGTGGCACTACTACACATAGACATAGTAACTCTGTCCGCGGAACTACTCAAAGGTCTTCCTAAAAGCATGCTTCTTAAGGAGAGATAAGGAATTTGCCCGTAACTTTTCTGGACGAATCAGGGATCATCTGGCTGATGTCAGGTACAGCAAGACTACCGAGCGCTCTGCTAGCAATAAATGGGAGTGTGCCGCCTGCGTGAGAAAGGATTATATCAATGTCCGGGAACCTGCGCAGCGTCTTGGTCATGATCAAGTCTACCGCCGCCCGGGTAGTGGCGAACGGGAAGTCGATAATCGGCTGGGGCAGGCCGCCAGCGATGAACTTGGGACCTACCGATAAGCTATCCGGATGAAGAAATACTAGTGCTTTGTAGTCTTGAAGCTTTTGCCAAATAGGGAGGAAGAGTGGGTTGCCAAGAAGCATATCCCCGTAGGTAGTAAACACCATGACACCGTTACATAGCATTTGTGTCGAGTACAAAAAGTCTATCTCAGCCAATGTACCATTTATATCGCGCCAATCTGGCAAGACACCGAAGAATCCCAGTCGGTTGGCGTATGCAGACTCGGTTGCGGTCGTGGCCAGGTACTCATTGAGTGTCCTTGCCAGGTCACGAGCAGCTTGGCCAGTGCCAGCAATCTGGACTCCAGGTGCCGAGACCGACATGATACCTGTAAGCGAGGTTCTAAGTCAGGGTCTGTCTTTCTATAATGTCTACTCATTGCTAGTGACGTACCTATGTCTGTGCTTGTCCGTTCCATGGATGCCATCATGCCCTCCAGAGTCCAATCGGGAGTTCCGTATCCTGTGGGATCACCGCCAGCGGCATCGATCGCTGCGGCAAAAGCAGGAGGCAATACATGAAGATGGGTATCTATCCGGGTAGAGGCGAGTGCGGTGGAGAATGCCGAGCTGAGTGCCAGTGCCCGGCAGAAGGAAGTCAGAGCAGCGTCTGGCAGGTAGCGAAGCAACGTAGGCGACGTGGTTCCAGGATGAGGGCACTGGCGGAATAGGAAGTCAAGGACACCACTCGCTTGCTTGGACACTTTCAACGCCGTAGAAAGAACTAGGCGAGAGGCAGTCAGGCTGCATTGAGCAAGGAACAACTTCATCTAGATTGGATTCCAGAAGAATAGCTATACTTGATTAGATATGAGAGAGTTACAGCTATCTTCTTTTATATGTAAAACGCAAGTTAATTTGGTATGTGTTCACCTGCGCAGCCAAGTCTCATGAGTTGTTGTGCCGCATTTGAGTTGCTCCGACACTATGATAACTCAAGAAGCCTCGGCTTCGTGCTGAGTGGCTGTCTCTACCATTGTTACTCCGAACAGGTCCAACCTGTTGTGCCGGGGCGAAGCTAGCACCCCGCAGCCACCCCGCAACAGACTAGACTAATCTTGAAGGGTATTAAATAAGTTGACGTAGTGCTGAATCATGCGGGGTAGCAGCACTGAAGTTAGAGATCGTCAATGGAAAGATCAGGGTTAGCGTCATGGAGATCCTCCGTAGTGTCTGAGATCTTCCGCAGCAATACAAATCAAGGACTAATAAGGTTTATTTGCATCTGATTGCACTTAGTCGTCGCTTCTGGGGCTGTTGAGTTCAACCTCGGGACGACGGCATCATGTGGTTTAAGGCAAGCAGAACTTGAGCGACCTCCCTGCCCATTGCCGAGCTCCTCCGATCGGGATAACTCCAATGCCCCCCACAATCGGAGCCCACTTCCGCCCAGCTCGACACTTACAAAAGTGAAGCTGCTGCTGCACTTGATGATAGGCACCATGTGAGCTTCAGGAGATCATTGCGTACTCAGTTTCATTCAGTATGGCGTCCTCAAACTGGTTGCTCTACGGAGCACTGATCACTGGTCTCGTCCTTTTTCATCTCATCAGGTTGACATTTCGAGCTGGCCTCCGGAATATCCCTGGGCCACGGCTCGCTAGATACACTGGTCTGTATCGACTAAGTCTCGTTTACCAAGGCGATTCCCCTCGGCAGTATCAACTGCTGCACGAAAAGTATGGCCCTATTGTGCGCACAGGACCAAACCATGTCTCTGTCTCGGATCCCGCCATGATACCCGTTATATACGGCATAGGAAAGAACTTTCAAAAGGTATACGCCGCCTTTCTATCATTGAACAATTCACTAATATAGGTCAAGACCCCCTTCTACACAACAATGTCGTTGATGTACCAAGGGCGACGAATGGACAGCATGTTCACGGAACGGAACCCCAACGTCCACAAGGCCTTGAAAAGCTCAGTGGCGCAGATATTCTCCATGACAAATATGCGTAATTTCGAGGTATATGCCGACGAATGTAGCGCCATCTTCTTGGGTGCGATGCGCGATCTCGAAGGGCAGAGGTTAGACTTAGCACACTGGCTACAATGGTACGCCTTTGATGTTATCGGGAGCCTCACGTTTCAACGGCGATTTGGCTTCCTGGAGAGGAGGCATGATGTCGACGAAATGATCAGCAAGATCAACCACGGCCTCGAGCTTGTCAAGATCGTTGGGCAATCCGAATGGCTGGTTGCATTGTTCGACAAAGCATATGCCAATTCCTGGATCAGGGAAAGCTACTGGCCTGACACCATGGATAAGTTCTTGAAGGTAATACTTCCTTCTCACTCTCATTGGTGTTTTTCGCGCGGTGCTGACATCCAAAATCCTCAAGATTACCGAGAAAGAACTGGATAAATACGATCGAAGTCCAAAAGAACCGTCCAGGACCGACTTTCTGTCCCAGCTAAGAGAAAAGCAAGACAAAACCGGCAAGATCACCCACCGAGACATGATAAACCACCTCTCGAACAATCTGTACGTATTTAAGAGTCGTCATGGTTATATTCCGGCAGCTAATCTCGACGCAGTCTAGCTGGGAGTGACACCACAGGTATATCCCTGCGTGCTGTAGTCTATTTCGTCATAAAGACTCCGCAGGTCTACGAGAAACTACAAAAGGAAATTGACGAGGCTAACCAAGCTGGTCACCTCTCAGAGTACGTGACATATCAAGAGTCGTTGAAACTGCCATACTTGTCAGTCTACCAATCAAATGCCCATTGTAATAGCGAATCCTGACAGAGTCAATAGTCAGGCTACATTGAAGGAGGCCATGCGAATGCACCCTGCTGTAGGATTTCCCTTGGAGAGATATGTCCCTGACGAAGGTGCACATGTCTGTGGCCACAGTCTTCCAGCTGGCACTAACATCAGCACTTCCGCGCCATTGATGCATATGAACAAGAGCGTCTTTGGTCATGATGCACGGGTCTTTCGACCTGAGAGATGGCTGGAGGCTTCGCCAGAGCAGCTAAGTCTCATGGATCGCACCTTTATTGCGGTACGTAATCTAATATCATGCGAACGAAGGACTGACTCAAGTTCCTCCCTCGTAGTTTGGACACGGTTCTCGAACCTGCATCGGTAAAAATATATCCCTTATGGAGATGGGCAAGTTGATCCCACAGCTCTTCCGGCATTTCGATATTGAGTGGGCTTCAGAGGAGTCAGAGTGGCATACACATGCTGCCTGGTTTTGGAAGCAGTCAGGTTTGTTTGTGAGACTCAAGAAGCGCCAAAGAAAAGAATGACGTGTAAGGACTGAGCAAGAAATCTAGATATAGATTTGAATCGGGTTACTGATGGAGGAAGTGCAAGCTACCAGAATATGCTTCAAGCAGACAACATATGTAACTGTAACACGGCTATTCTCTTCAGGAAGCTTCCACGAGGACTGTAAGGAACTTGGGTCTATAGGCTGCCTGAAACTATTCTAAATCTACACCGGCGAGACCATCAGACCAATTGGATTTACGGTACTATCATGAGCCCAGTCAGCAGCAGCAAACCTAAGCTGATAATAAGTTCCGCTTGACGCGTACAGAGGCGCAGAAGAATACATAGTACTGAAAGAAACGTCTGTAGTCGTGCAAGTTTTAGTTCCACCGGTCCCATAGACGCAGTTATAGAACTTTGTAGCCACGCTGCACTTGAGGCTACCGTCAGTCGGCCGATCACAGACCAAGGGCGCGTGCCAGAATGATAGCGTAGTTGGACAGACTATGACTGAGACAAAGTCAAAGTTGCCCTGGTAGGAAATAGTGCATAGAGGGTTGCCATTGACTGATACATAACCAGTATCCTCTTCGTATTTAAAGTAACCAGTTGGCCAAGTCAAGAAAGCACCTATCCACAAAGAATACTCTGGCAGGCCATTGCCATGAATAACTAGGCCATCTGCTGTACCGCCTTGAGCAGTCAACGTGAACAGAGTCGGAATAGGCAGGAGAGCGGTTGTTGTAGAGACTTCTTCAATAATTGTGGTGGAAGTTGGCGATTCGGTGGTAGTCGTCGTTATTGCCTCCAGGATTGTATCAGTGGAGATCTGCGTCGAAGATACCGCGGAGTCAGTGGTAGACTCTGTAGCCGTGGTAGGCTCCGTGGTCCCAGTAGACTCTATAGTCGTCGCTGAAGCCTCGGTCGAAGATGTCAATTCAGCTGACGTTGAGATAGATGGTTCAGACACGGCTGTACTGGCGACCTCAGTTGATGTCGTTATGGAAATATCAGACGATGCAACCAAAGTCGTAGACCCAAGATCAGCTACAGGGGTGGACTCGGAGGCTGCGATCGTCGTTGTTCCTGTCATCTCCGGCTGCTCGCTCAACGCCGTCGTATCTGATAATGGTGCTGAAGAGCTAACGGTTGAAGAGAAAGTGGACTCGGAAATCGCGAGAGTGGTTGTTGTCACCGAGTCTGACTGTTCGGTCGCTTTCGTGATATCTGTCGACGATGTTGAAGATAGCCCCAGACTTTCTGTGGTCGCGGTAGTACCTAGTTTGGGATATTAGTAACTTGAGCAAGTAATGTTACAGGTGAACTTACTGAAAGAGCTTGGCTTGCAAGGACCAGCGACCACAGACTCAAGCCCAAAGGCGAGGGACAAGAGAAGTGCCAAATGCATAACTGCCATTAAAGAGCGAAAGAATAAACCGAAAATCCAATCCTAGGAGTCGAAGGGGAGAAGTGCTAACAAAGGGAGGTCAAAAACCTTTATGCTTATTTTCTCCTTTATTTTTTAAAGGCGCCGATTTGGACGAGACCGCTCCAAAACCAATAGTCTCTCGTAGTTTCTTATAGTTGAAGATTTAGCGCAAAAATCTTCGGCGCTATTGGATACCGCCGTGGCGGTAATTTTAAAAGACCTGAACGTGGTACCAAGCAGCCCGAGGTTCTCTATGGATTAAAATAAAAAAGCCTGCCTTCCCAATGATGTCGCATTGACTATTTTTGTTCTTAGCTCGATATGCTTAGACTCCAGGCGTTGAATCGTGTAAATACATACCTAAGAGAGATCGGAGGGACAGTGAAGGACTTTCTGCCGCCGCGCAATCTTACCGAGATAGTCAACCGTGGATGAACAGACAAGCTAATCAAGCTGCTATGGACAAGCAGACTCTTGCTCGGTTCAACTGGGCCGAGGGTCTTGGTGAGTTTGCTTTACATGTGCTTTGTCGCGGTTCAACCAGCGGGATCATCGTGTCAACCGCTAGCGTATATTTTGCCGTTACTGCACTTTCGCGTATGTGAGAGAGTTGAGGAGACTGGCCGACAATAGCCGCAATTGTGGATCTTTTCGATCTGAGTAGCTAGCGGATAAGAATGGTGACCTTCACTAAACCATCAGTAGCACGATTGGCGCTCCAGTTCGCATCAGGCTGTAGGAAGAGAGCAGTAAATGAACGTTCCTGCTAGACAGCTTATGGTCTCTAAGCTTACTGCATATAACTCCCCTACCCAATCTCTAAGTAGTAATAGCAAATGCGACTGATAAAAGAATAATAATTTAGATAAACCTATCTTGCTTATTATTCTACCCTAGTTCAAGAATTGAAGTAACAAGTACTGTTATTCAATACTCTCATTTATCATCTGTGTTTGCAGCCTAAAGCCTAACCTTCTAGGCCGCAGTCATCCCATAGTTGATCACCTCTTTGCAATTCTATCCAACCTATGCAGATATCAACACGCCGCTCGATGATCTCAGAGCTTTGGAATAGGAACAACAGCATCAGCAATGCCATTATACTTCTTGTCTCCAAAGTTGCCACCGTTCCCGAGCAACAGTCGCTTAGTTCCCTTGATAGTAATCTCTCTAACACTCCGAGAGTAGGCAGACCAGTGGTTGATGTCGACCTTCTTCCACTTTCCCTCCACTGGATTATCGCCTTGAATCAGAAGGTTCTCGGAAGAGGTGGTGCTAATGATGATGATACCAGAGCCGTTGTTGGTATAAGGGTCACGAACCCAAGTCACGTATGGTCCACTGGTGAACAAACTACCGTCGGTGGCTTGGAGCCTGGTACCAGGAATGGGCCCAAATGTAAGAGGGCTATCGGAGACTTTGTAATAGATTCTGCAGGCATCCACGCCGCAGCGTTCCCAAGTCATGATCCACTTGTCAGTCCTCTCAATGTGAGCCACAGTGGTCATACCAGGGCGAGCGTCATAGTTGCTCTCAGCTTCATCCTCGACAATGTCTGACCAATTCTTAAGGTCGGTAGTGGTAGTGTGAACGAGCTTCTGGGCATGCTTCGGGTCTCGCTGGTCAGAGTAATAACAAACCAGTTTTCCGCCATACATCAGGAAGAAGGGCTCCCACAGCGCTTTATTGCCATTTTCAATCGTATTTGGTCCATCACCATACGCAATATGAGACACAAATTCCCAAGTCTTTGCGCCGTCTTTGCTGGCGTAGACATCAATGTAAACACCACCTTTCAGGCTTTCAGGGGTCGAAACACCAGCTGCGAGTATAGTGCCCTTGGCATAACCGCCAAAATCGGTGGGAAGAGTGTACAGAAATGGCTGGAAACGCATGCCCCAACCGTTCTGCGTGTCTTTGACGGCACTGAAATTGGACCAAGTCGCGCCCCCATCGACCGACTTGTAGATCGGATCTAACCAAAGTGTTAACCTCTGCAGCATATAAACACAGATATGCCAAAAGACGTACGATTGACGGGGTATTCTTTGGACTCAGCTGGGTAATTTTCCCAGGTCATAAGCAGGGACTCGTCGGGCAATTGGAGTGAACGAGCATAGAGTGTACCCCAGAGCTGAGCATCAGCCGCAGGCTTAAAGAATTCGTTCCTGGTGAAGTTGGAGAAAGGAGTAGGGGCACGTTTATCTAGTGCAGCGCCATAAGTGGTGGCCAAACAGGCCCAGCCAAGAAGAAGAGACCTCATCATGTTTGATAAGAAGAGCAAGTTAAGAGGAGCTTTCTTATTTATTGTTGTCTGGGGTAAAGAATGAGTTTATGAGATAAAAGAAAAGGAATTGGAGAAGTCTTATATACTCGAGATTGAGCACAGTGAGTCCCTCTCAATGAAGTATGACTTCAGACACCAATGCTGTACCCGACAAAGTATCCGAAAATACGAGCAAAGGAGACCCAAACGCGCCAATGGCATAACTGCCGACCCCCAACTTTAGCCAAATAACGTGTCAAGAATTCATGGCATCATTCTGATATGCAAGGAGATAATCTGGGGATTCTGGGGTAACTAGTGTCTGTGCATCCATCCACTCTTCTCGTTCTGATCATCAGCTGATGACGTTCGGTGTTTGGCCCGACACTCCGCAGATGGAGTTCGCCTAAGTTGTCGTCGGACATAACCCGATACTCCGCGACCAGAAGATGGCGCGATCACTCATTCACGTGTTGTCCTACTATGGAATTGTTTCCCATAACAGGCTGTCATATTTCTTTCCCACTTGAAGAAACCGGTATCATCTTTTCTACTACCTCGCACACACACCGCATACATTCTCCATTACATCATCTTTTACAGTCCAATCACTATGAAGAGCGCTACCCTACCAATCCAGGTGCATCGACGCGAGGTTCATGATCATGAAATCTCGCAGCCTCTGACTTTCGACAAGGCCGTCAAGGAAGTCGAACATGGCCAAGATCCTTCAGCTGTTGCCGTCCGCCTCCTGGCAGAAATGTCATCAGCCGAGCGTTCACATCTCCTCGATGGAGACGTTCCTTTTTGGGATGGTTTGCGGGAAATACTTTGCGATCGTTACAACCGCAGACCATTTGTCATGGGCGCCATCCCTCGTCTCAACATTCCAGGAATCAGGTTTACCGATGGGCCCAGGGGCATTGTCATGGGCTCGTCAACAGCCTTTCCCATTGCCATGGCACGCGGTGCAACCTGGGATATCGAGCTTGAACGGCGTATTGGTAATGCTATTGGACTTGAAGGCAAAGCCCAAGGCGCCAATCTCTTCGCCGGGGTGTGCATCAACCTCCCGCGCCATCCAGCGTGGGGTCGCATCCAGGAGACATATGGAGAAGATCCGATCTTGTTGGGTGAATTTGGCTCTGCTCTCACCCAAGGCGTTCAAAACCATATCATGGCGTGCGTGAAGCATTTTGCTTTGAACTCGATAGAGAACGCTCGGTTCCGAGTTGATGTACAAGTGGATGAAGACGTGCTTCATGAAGTATACCTCGCTCACTTCAAGAGAGTTATCGAAGCCGGCGCAGCATCAGTCATGTCTTCGTATAACTCGGTCAACGGAGAGTGGGCCGGGCAGAGCAGGCTCTTACTTACAGATATTTTGCGCGACCAGTGGAACTTCACTGGATTCGTCATGTCCGATTTCATTTTTGGTCTACGAAGCGCTGCCACTTCTCTTAAGAACGGCTTGGATATTGAAGCCCCTTTTGCACAACAACGGGCCATGTATCTCAATGATGCACTGAGGAGTGGTGAATTATCCCAGGTTGATATCGGCAGAGCAGCCATGAACATTTTGCGCACGAAGCTCGAGTTCGGCTCTCTTCTTGTCCAGGAGCCGCCTGATGAGTCAGTTGTCTTCTGTGAAGAACATCGACAGCTCGCAAGAGAGGTTGCAGGACGATCAATGGTGCTTCTCAAGAATGATTCTATCAATGGCAATCCGGTTCTGCCACTCAAAGCAGAAGCTCTATCTCGCTTGGCTGTCGTTGGCCGTCTGGCAAACAAGCCCAACACGGGTGACAAGGGATCCTCGCAGGTTTTCTCACCCACCATCGTCACCCCCTACCAAGGACTCAAGAGCGAGATTCCAAGCGCAGATGTCATTCTCGAAGATAGTGATAACCCAGAAGCTGCTAGAGAGGCCGCAAAGCAAGCAGATGTTGCTGTTGTTATTGTAGGCTACGACGCCGGGGATGAGGGCGAATATGTAGTGCCTTCTCTCCAGAACGACCCTTGTTTATCTGAACTATTTCCCCCAACGAGGAATTCTGATGAGGAAGAGATGTTGTCGATTGTACAGGGAAAGCCGACCCAAGGAAAACAAGAATCAGCACTGGAAGTTGGCGCTGGTGGCGACCGACGATCCCTGCGATTAAGACCTCGAGACGTCCAAGTTATCGATGCCGTGGCATCTGTCAACTCGCATACAATCGTCGTGCTTGTTTGCGCCGGCGCAGTTATAATGGAGGAATGGAAGGATAAGCCACCTGCTATCTTGATCAGTTGGTATGCTGGGGCGGAGGGTGGCTATGCACTCGCAGATGTCTTGCTTGGACGTGTTGATACTGGAGGTAGATTACCATTCTCTATCCCTAAGGATGAAAGCCACCTCCCAGAACTTGACATCGAAGCATCAAGTATCAAATATGATCGTTGGTACGGCCAAGCTCTGCTCGATAAGCTTGGAGTCGATGCGGCGTTTCCACTCGGTTATGGGCTGTCCTATACCAAATTTCGATTCAAGAACCTTGACTGCGTGTATTTGGCGGCCCAGAGGATTATCAAGGTCGCTCTGGACGTGGAGAATACAGGTCTGAGATCTGGCCATCACGTTGCCCAAGTGTATGGGTATCCTAAGATGGGAGACTTTCCGCATCGGGTCTTGCTTGGTTTTGGGCATGTTTACTTGCAATCGGGGGAAGCGAAGCGGGTAGATGTTGAAGCATCCCTGCGACCAATTGAACGATGGGTCAATGGCAAGTTCTGTTTGTTGGTAAGTTCTGTTGAGATTGAGGTTGCTGGATACTCTGGGGATACGGAGGCAATTCGCAAAGTTTGTAAGCTGTATTGAAGAGCACAATTTATACGATGAGCAAATAAATTAATTCTAAGATCGATTACAACGTACTACCTAACACAAATAATGATAAGATCCTTACACAACTTGGACGAGCCATTTCATTGTTTGCAACACCGAAAGCATTCCGTCGGCCTCAAGGCTCCAGTATTCGACCATTTTCAAGGTATCCAAAACTACGTCCTTCCAACCTGAAGGCAAAAGCGTAGACCCAGGGTTCAAGCGTGCAAACCCAAGAAGTATACAGGCGCTTCTTGCCGAGCTTCGCAACATGAGCCAAGTCCCGTGGTGACGATGGTAGTAACCTGGTGCGTTGATCAGCAGCCTTTGGTGGTGATAAGCCAGTGCAGCAGACGTGTCGTGCTCATACAACTCCTGGTCTACCGCTTCGTTAAGAGCAACTTGTATAAACGGCCAGGAAATAAGCTCGCGGATATAAGTGATGCGACCGCGCAGTACAAATCGGACTACATCATCTTCGGCACCTCCGTAAGGAGATGATTCATTCTCGATACTGACGAGCGGCGGTAGTGAAGCTTGCCATGTCTCAAGTTGATGTGATGTATCTTTTCCAATCTCTCTTAAAGCTCTTGAAAGTGACCGCCAGCTTCCATGCTGGAGCTGACCCATTAGTCTTCGAGCATTCACTTCGACTCTCCAGAGAGCTATCTCGGACAGGTAAAAGTACCATGCTCGCTCAACACCACCTTCGCATCCATCCGGAGGCTTGGGGAATAACTCAGGAGGGTCATCAGCTAGTCCTGCAGGGCTAGACATGCCCAGTTCGAACCTGAGCTCCTGTTCAGACTTCCAGCACGACCACAAGACACTCTGTTCCGAAGTCTCCTGCGTACCTGTCTGGCCCGAAGTATGGTCGACCTGTCGGATGTAAGGAAGTGTCTGGCAAATCGCCAAACCATGTACAAATGTTGTCCAAGCCTCGACAGGTCGTATCAGTGACATGAGAAGAACCCCCGATAGAAAGGCGCACTGAGCATGTATCAGTCCCGCGGGACCTAAGCCGCCACCAAGTCTTCTCTGTGCCGCCTCAAAGAGGGAAATCGCCATTTGTCGGTCTGGGTGTGATAGAGAAAGAGACTCTTCGAGTGGGCGGGCAATGGCTCCGTTGGCGCAAACCAGAAGCGCTAGACCGGATTCAACGCTCCAGTCGAGTCCCTGTGCGCACAACCTGGAGACGAGCCTTCGTGTTTCTCCCTCGTCCAAGATTGGGTTCTTGACGTGAATGTGGGCGAAGAAGCTGCTGAGCCATCGCTCACATGATGCCCGGTCGGTCATTTCATCCACCCATGGTCTCTGTACATTACTGCCTTCAGACTGTGACCCAGGGGAGTGTTGTGTATGGGACGCAAGGATTGGTAACTGGACGTCTCTGAAGACACTCCATTGGAGGACTTTGTCGATGGTAACAGGGAAAAGAGCCTTGTAAATAACACTTAGCTCAGGCGATAGGTCATCGCTGGTCTCAGGAACGCTGTCATCATACTGGGCCCCTAGAAACCCCGTCTGCGGCCTCGACTGGCTGTCTATCTTGCGCTCAAGTCGGTCGAGCCGGTCTATGATGGCAAGGCTCGCTTGATCGAATGTCACATTCGTGTCTGTTTCGAAAACGCATTCCACACCAGCCTTTAGGCAGAATGAACAGGCCGGTCGTTGCTGGTCGCACTTTGTTCTCCGAGCTCGACATACCTGGCATGCTTTGATGGCTCGTTTCCTAGCGTACGTAGAGCCAGGGCGGCTGACGGAAGCACGGTGACTGTCTGCGCGACGACGTGATTGAGATGCCATAGCGTTGAGTGAAAGGTAAAAAGAGGGAAGCGGAATGTCGGGGGGAAATGCGAAAGAGGCACGATTAATATTAAGTGATGGTTTGTCTTTATTCAGTAGAAACAACGCATCAGAAGCTAGCGGAGTATCGGGTCCAAATCCGACATGTACGAGACATGGTGCCATACTAGTCTTCGCCTAGTTACCCCATTCTTCCCCGCCTGGGGAGCGAGTCTAAGAGTTTCCTAGCGACCCCGCGAATTAGACCAAACCTTCCCCAGACTTGGCTTGGAAATGGCCTGAGTTGCAAGCAAATAGCAATAAATCATGTTGTCAAACTTACCGGACACCGTTAGGATGAAAAATGATATAAGATACAGGGAGCACGCTGCTCTTCCTTCTGTTCCCTCTCAACCATTCTCAACACCTTCGCCAACGAATCTACTGACTGAAATTTGACAATACAGCATCAATCTCGCCATGGCCAACACCAATCAGCATGTACTCGACCGAAAAAGCACCTTGAGCGACAAGGACGCGACCGTTGAGCACATGGCAGTCTCTGACAAACACATCTTTGATCAGATCCAGGTCGCCAACGCCAACGAACACAATCTGACCTTCAAGGATATCGCTCGGAAGCACCCAAAGATCATCTGGTGGTCCTTCTTCTGGTGCATGTGCGCCGTAGGCTGTGAGTTGCCGCTCGCCGGACGATGCCGGCATATATACTGCGAGATGCTGACTTGTCTTACCAGGGGGATTTGATACCCAGGTCAACGGTGCCATGGTAGGTGTTCCAGCCTTTCGCAAGTACTATGGGTAAGTCCCTTTTTCACCCGTCCAACAATATTATTTCTGACTCATGATAAAGTCACGAACTCAATGGTGAGTGGGTGATCCCGGCGGATTGGTTGACCGCTTTCAACATCGTCTCTTCCGTTGGCCAGTTCTTTGGCGGTTTCGCTTGCAGCGCCATCTCCGATAGAATGGGTCGCAAGAAGAGTCTCACTTTGGGCGTCCTTGTTGTCACCGGAGGCATCATGGGAGAATCCTTTTCTTCCTCACGAGCTGCTTTTGTCGTCAGCAAGCTTATCCTCGGCGTCGGAGTCGGCTTTTACTTGACCCTAGGCCCTATCACCTGTTCCGAGATCGCTCCGACAGTCTTGCGTGGTCTTTCTACCGCTGGCGTCAACCTCGCTATCGCCGTCGGTCAACTTATCTCGAACTCGGTGACCTCGGGCTTTGGTAACAGAGACGATGTTTGGGCTTTTCGTGGGCCATTCCTGGCGCAGCTCATCTTCTCCGTCTTCCTCTTTGTCGGTAGCTTTCTCTCTCCAGAGTCACCCTGGTATCTTGTACGAGCCGGAAAGATAGATGAGGCCAGACATGTTCTTCAGGACCTGTATGGGAATGAATTTGAGGCATCGGAAAAGCTTCAAGCTATTCAGCAAACGGTCGAAGAAGAGGCCAGCATGGCTAGTCCTTCCTACATCTCGGCATTCAAGGGCACTGACAGAGTCCGTACACTCATTTCCATCGGTGTCTTTGCTTGTCAACATTCCGTCGGTATTATCTTCGTCCTCAGCTTCTCGACCTACTTTTTTCAGCTGGCTGGACTCGATACGCGAAAGTCTCTCAACCTCGGTGTTGGTGTTACTGCCTGTGGTGTAGCTGGCAATATCTGTTCGTGGTTTATCGTCAACCGCTTTGGCCGCCGTCCCATCTTTGTCACGGGAATGTTCGCCTGTACGACCATTCTTCTTCTCATCGGTATTCTCGACGTCGTGCCAACAGGTGCCGCCAAGTGGGCCATGTCATCTCTGACTGTTGTCTTCTCGTTTGTGTACTTCCTCACAATTGGCGCGGTGGCATTTGTTCTATTGGGCGAGGTTTCCTCTCTATCCCAAAGGGCGCGAACAACCGCTTTGGCCACTGCAACTCAAGCCATCTTTGGTATCATTATGTTTTTCGCGGTTCCTTATATGGTCAATCCTGACGCTGGTGTAAGTTCTGCCCTGTCCTTGAATGACTGAAATGCTAATTGTTTTAGAACCTTGGCGGCAAAGTTGGCTTTATCTTTGGGGGGCTCTCGGCCTTTGCTTCTATTCTCTGTGTGTTCTATATCCCCGAGCTCAAAGGACGAACTTATCAGGAGATCGATACAATGTTCTACCGCCGGGTTCCGCTGCGCAAGATGGGATCTTATACTATATAATAGTAAAATAAGCCTGGTTTATTTAATATCCTTGATGTCATAAAGCGATAGCCATTATATTGACATGGCTGGGCTGCTTTGGAATGTGTACTATAGTTGTCATTCTTAGCAGTATCTACAAGCAGTATCCGGACAATATCCATGGTTGCAAGTATAACTACACAGTCCCTTGTAACTGTCCCCAAGACCAGAAGCAGGGCATCCCTCACGACCATTAGAAGCTGGGGGTGATACAGCTGTTCCGTACTTGGTACACTTGCACTGAGCTGGAGGGCAGTAGTTATAGGCACAAGTGAACTGGCAGAGACCCAGATAGTTACCGCTTTGACCGTCTGCTACAGCACCCTCGACACAAGCCTTTCCGTTTCCTCCGTCAGTCACTGTGGGGGGGTTATCTCCTTGTGTCGGAGAGGCTGGGTTGGTTCCGAGAGAAGGCTTCGGCTGGCAAGTTGTGACATGCAGACCGACAGTCAAAGACGCGAGACCACTGCTGTCTAGGGGGTCAGAAAAGCCGGCGGCAACAGTACCAACATAGGCATTAAAGTTGTACAAGCCACAGGGGCAGACAGCAGTGATATCCATAAGCGAGGTATCAGATAAGACGTTGGTGCTGCCACGCTTGAGAGTGAATGTCTGCTTGCCAAGGCCAGCATCGACCTTGATAAGGGTAGCTCCAGCGGGAACCTCTTTGGTAACAGTGTTGCTTCCTGATTTGACGATCACTGTTCCAGCAGACTTGAGCAGACTCACGACGTAGACAGTGTCTTCCATTGTTTGCCATCCATCTGGGCGACCCTGGAAATAATTCTCATTTGGCTTAGGTGGCGCTCTGCCAGAGGTCGTATCGGTAGCATCGCAGTTGAGACCCTTGAGATTACGGCGATACCAGTAGATAAGTTGATCCTTTTCAATGTACTTTGCCACGTTGGTGTCTTTGCTTTTGTATGCGGCAATGAAGGGCTTAGAGAGATCAAGCCAACCGTTGTGAGGCATGTCGTTGGACCATTTAGATGCTCCATCGTCGGTGTGCTTGTTTTTGAGTGGTCCGACATAGTGAGATTCGCCGTAGTCGTTCCAGGTAATAATTTCAACCATGGGGAAACCCTTTTGGATAACCTCATTCCAGCGGTCAAAGATGAGTGAGCCGCTCGGGAAGACCCAATTCTGATACTGTCAGCCTTTTGGTCATTCCTTTGCTATAACAAAAGGGAACTTACCTTGGACCAGTCAACCTCAGGGCCGTAGTGAGTAAAGAACCAGGGCGAGATGGCTGGTCATGAGTCAGTCATCTACACTAGTATATAGAGGAGGAACACTTACGAGCCATGTACTTCTTGTTTCCAAGCCAGTCTGTGTATCTCTTATCGCCATCAGCGACACTAACACTCTTACCATCCTTGGGCGCCTTGTTATTGCCATCATTTGGCCAGCCCATCCAGTTCAGAGCACCATCAATACCGTTCGTAGAGCCTCCCCAAGGAGTAAAATTGGGGACGAAGAAGATATTAGAGCCAGAAGCACTTCTCACAGCATTTGCGTCGAGGTTATCTCCTGCAAAACTGGACACAAAAACTCTGTTGTCGATGCGTAGCTGACCTGGGCGGTCGGCGTACGTCTTGACCTTCTGACCGACAGCGGCTGCATCGCCAGTTGACCAGAAATGAAAGTCGAAGGAGATGAAAACTTTCATACCATTACGGTTGGCAGAGTCATACGCGTAATCGAGCTGTGTATCCGTGTAATCGTCGGTGCCAATGTTGAGGGCAAAGGCGTCAATGCCAGCGGCCTTTGCACGCTTCATGTCGTCATCATAGTCGGCAGAGCTTTGTCTGTTGCCAACAATACCGACCTATTGATGTTAATTGAGTATGGAACTGAGGGGCAGACATGCATACCATGAAGTGAGCGAATACCAGACGATCACTCGAGGAGGCTCTTTCAGCAAGCGATCGACTGTCAAGAACAGCACCTTGACAAACAGCAGCGCCGAAAGCTGCAAGGCCAAGGCCTTGGAATAGGCGAGAAACGAGGACCATAGTGAACAATGTTCGACTACCAAACTGTCGGTCGTTGGTTTGTCAGTGAACATGAGGGATTAAAGAGCAGAATCTGCTCCTTTTATGTACATTTTTAAACATGGAAAAAAACAACGCGGGTTACACGAAATGCGCATGCTGACTGCGCAGGAACGAGATTGCCACGCTGTGGGTGGATCAGGAGATCCATAAACGTGCAGTGGGCTGACGCTGTGTTTCATGGATTAATGGTGTGTTTGATAGATATTACCTGCAAATTCAATCCTGCAAGCTACAATAAGGTACATACTAACACATTAAAAAAATGACAATTCAGCGGTATTTTGCCCCTACCATTGCTCCTAAAGTTCCTTGTCTAAGAGTCATCAGATAAATGCCAAGAGGAGGCTCCAGTTCAACCATGTCTATGGGCTGCACCCGAGCGTAAATACGAGGATAACAAGGTTCTGAAGGATTCATTATCTCCACACTATCGGCCGTAATAGGAAGTCAGTTGCCATTTTGCCCAAATTCGCGGCAATCCGGCGTTAGTATTTAGTCACTATACACAAGTTCCTAAGAAACAGTACGCAAGATACTAGTCAGCATAACTAGAGATGCATTAGCCATGAGTCGCAAACACAGTAGTCATTCAGAGCATCAGTAGGGTCGGAGCAAGTAACCTTGAGAAACAAGGTAATAATCACTTATCCACCAAGGCGAAATCATAAGGACGTAACCTGAAGAAACCTTCCTTGCTAGCAGCACTCACAAGGCCAGTCACGCCAACAAGTCGAAGATATCCGCCTATAGCGTTAGTTAGCTAATGATAGTATTAAATCTTCTATAGATATGGAGTTAATGTCGTGTGATCAACCTTGCCCTTGAGGTGGATACCGGCCGGTGAGAATTGCTTCTAATATCAGCGACGGTCGACTCGGTGAAATTTATCGCTCGCCTGTTAAGCGAGGATGAGCTCCCTGATGGAGAGAATCCGAGGAAGCTGTTTTACCCAGCGCGGACCCAGAAAATGCTCTTGTTACATCTCGATTGGTCACTGCAATCATTGTTGAGGCCTTTAAACAGCTTGGCGATTGGCTGAGTCATTGCAGCGGCAGTGACAAGGCTCAGCGACTGTAATTCTTCCGTATTACCAGCGCTTAATGAAATGGGTACACAGATTTTATGACACTTGCAAGGCTGGTAGATATTAATAACGCCAGACAGCTCACACTACCAGCTATTCATGAAGAGCTCTATGCCTCGACTGGGCAGTTGTCTCAAATATTATTCACCATGCTGAAAAGCCGCTGGTTCAGGTTATATCGATCGAGGCAAACGGATTCCGAATGTCTCTCTGGTCGAGCCGAGGGGCGAGGACGTTTTGCAGGGCTACAACACAGTCATGTCTTTACCACTATACTCACAGGCCAGATTTATGAGCTCATTCAAGGTATCTCTCAGTAAGGGTCAAGTAAGCTCCCGTATACTTAATTGCTAAAGACTTGGGAAATGGTTTTGAAGAGTGTTTAACTTTTTATGCCCCAAGCACTTCAAGATAAGGTCACATAGACAGACCAGACGCCTCCAGACACCATCATAAATATTTTTGTCAGAGATATCGATGTCACTAACTTTCTCATAATCAACTTCCTCGATTTGGCTATGTTTCAAGTATCTAGCATGGCGGACCAAATGCCAACTATCTGAACAAATTGCATCTTCTTATCAATGACCAACTGCAAACTCAAAAGCCCAAGCAGTGTTCTGATCCTGAGTCGTCTGGTAAACAGGGAACGTCACTGAGTTTCCAGAGTAGGTGTGCGAATACACTCCTCGATCAGTGGGGGCTGAGACTCCTCCAAAGTGGCCATTATCAACAAATCCATAGGTATGAATAGCAAGACTGCCTGAAGTCGGGAGACCCACGGAGCTGAGGTTGTTGATGGTGATGTACCACGTACCAGTAGCGATATCCACGCCCGTCAAAACGCGAACCTTGTCTTTCCCGATAGTTGTATACACGTCCAGCTTCCCATCCCCGCTTCCGGTCGTGGTGGCTCGAGTGCCGGTCATGTTGAGGTTGTAATACTTGTAGACTTGGTACTCGCCGTTGGGGACGTACCCTCCGGCAGTGCAGCTGTTGTCATCGGACTTGCCTAGCAGAGACGCCATGAAATCGTGCAAGCCGCATGTGCTGAGCCAGTTTCCGCGAAGTCCGATGTAGTTGTACCGCTCCAGACGTGAGATCCACCAGGCCGCACCTGTCGCAACCTGCTGCGAGAAGACGGCGTATTCGTTGATGTTGACTTGGTTGTCGGGGGCATTGTACTGCTTGCGAAGTGTTTGCCAGTTACCATGGTCATTGGCCACATCGCCGGGCTCGTCATGCCACGTCCACTGGTCGGGAACTACCTTATTCGCCATGACGTATTTCATAAATGCCACCCACCAACTGTTCGAGGTAGAAGGCTGTCCAGCACTGGAGGGGCCAACTAGGAGGACCTTCTTAAATGCCGAGGCTGGTAGAAGTATTAGAGTTAGCAGACTTCCTCTGTGTTCAATCCATCAAGACGTACAAGATCGAATGCGTTTGTATGTGCGGTTCCACATCTGCAGATATTGATCTTGGCTGCGGCTCCAAAAGTAACCATCTGCTCTGCGTGTATTGCGTCAGAACTAGTACCGGCCAGTAGCATCGCAATATGGATATTTTACTCACTCGTTCCAGATGTCAATATCCAAACCATCCAACATGTTGTTAGACTGCAAGTCACCAAGCAACTGGTTCAAGAACTTGTCATAGTCTGTCCAGTCGCCATTATCGCCAGGCCAGACCGTAGTTGAGTTTGCATGATCAGTGCCCCAGATATCGTGGGGCAGGAGCTGGAACCTGGCACCAAACTTGCGAGAGGTCAGGTAGTTCTGCTTGGTCGACTTGAATCGCGCCTTATAGGCTTGAAGGCCCTGAACCCAGCCGCCCTCGCTCATCTGTGCGCCTCCGGCACGGGCATAGTTAAAGCCCATGTCAGTGTAAAAGTGATCAGGGATCTGAGTTGGGGATTGGCCAAACCCGGAGTCAGGAATGCCGTAGATAAACCCAGAAGCCAAGTGCTTTGGCGACCCGCGACCCTTGGAGAGGTCGACAGTGGCCGTGTTGGATGATGTTTGGCGGCGCTCAAGGGCGGATGAAAGGCCCAGCTGAGGTAGCGCTGCCAAGGCCACTAGGCCGCTGATAGTCAGAGACCGCATAGTCACAAAGAGGTGTCAACCTTGAAGAGGATGTAAGATGTTGAGATTTGAAAGAGTAGTGAAGATCTTGTTGTGATGTGAAGGCTTGATCGAGAAGCTATAGAGATCTTGTGGGTTTAAGACGGTACTTATACTTGGCAAAGTCAGGGGTATCACGGAAGCCGGCAGTTAGCAGCCACCCGCATTAATTACCCCGTGGGGACGGAGGAGGCGTCCGGCATTACCTCATAGGCTTCCGATTCAGGAATACCTCCATACCCCTCTAGGAAGCTCTCGAGAGTCTTCCGTTAGTGTGTGTACCCGAAAGGTCCCAGTCTTGGTTCATTAGGTCTCTCCGGTGGGAGGCTTTAGTCCATAATCTATGTCCGGTGGGGAATGTCCGGTGGGAGAAGGCGGGGGAAGAAGGCGGGGGAAGATCAGCGTGTATGCACTCTCCCATGGCATTAAACGATTCAGGGTTAACATTGCGGGGTAATGTAGGAGAGGTTCTCATGCGATCCAATCATCTCATAAACTTGTTCGGAGGTGGGATAACCCAGATTGGTGCGCTTTTTGTTGGTATTCCATAGTATTACAAAAGCAGACCGAAAGGGCAAAGGCATAGCTGACCTTATCTGGCTTGACATCTTAAACCAATGCTTCTCCGGTGTGTTTTCCTAAGTCGTTGACTTGGGCCTGAGCACTTTGCGGCTTAGAAACAATATCTATACACTCTCGAGTGCTTTAAGCAGCCATCTGGACAATGCACCACTTATTTGACATCAGCAGCTCAACAAGAACGCCAGAGAGACTGAGTGGCTATTGGCTACCGTGACGACTGTATCGAACACTTTTTTATCATGGGAGGAACAGCTGCACTAGAAGCTTATTCACAGCCAGGTATGTATCGAATTAAGAGCCCTATGACGAGACCTAGCGAGACCAAGCCGATGCGACTATAAGAGACCCTTGATACTGTAACTGTGGATGATATGTAACTGACTTCACTGTAGCCAATGAGACGCATGTACTGAGACTCTGAAGCGCCTTAGTATGGGAAAGGGCAGCGGCATGTATTGCACCTTCATGTCACAAGGGAGAAGGGGTATTACACAGCAGAATATTCAACGGAAGAAGAGCAAGAGAATGTGGACAGAGTCATTGACAAGTTTATTCCCCAAGTACACTAGCATACGACATTATTGATTTATTTGCCCTCCTTCAAGTAGCCAAAAGACAGGGTGGGATTGATGAACCCAGCCTCCTCGGGGAACTTGCCGTAGTCCCAGACGGTATAAAAGTTCTTGAGGAACCGAGCGCCAAGCAAAGCGAATCCCTCAGCCCCGGAATCCATCGGCGGCCAGCAAGCATCGTCTCGGTTGGCAAAGCCAGGAAGAGCCAGCTGATCACCAGTGATGTTGAGGAATTTAGATTCACCATAGTAGCCAACCTCAAAGGCAACAGACCAGTCCTTGGTAAATTCGCTGCACAGGGGAATGTGCTTGCCAGAGAGAATTGCCGTCCAGTTCATACCGATAGATTCGTAAATCTCCTCGATCATGGATTCGGGAACGGTGATGCCAGAGGCTCCAGTATCAAAGACAACTGAAACATCAATGTCGACCTTGGACTTGGTTGCAGAGCAGTTCTTTCCCTTTCGTGAGCCTGTAGTGCTATGAAGAACGGATCGCCAGACGTCAAAGTCGTTGAGGTTGGTGTTGATGGGAATCTCAATCAAATCGCCTTCAGCGTATTCCTTTTCCTTGGATCCTCCCAGGGTGAGGAGACCCTTTCCTGGCTTGCCCTTGGTATCGTCGCCATCTTCCTTCGAATAATAAATTCCGAATCGAGGTTCGTCCACCTTCTTCTCCGCCATAAGAGTCTCGAATACGGGTGTAGCGCCACCGTCAGCGATGCTACCGAAAGCCAAGCCCATGAAGCCGGCAGCGGCCAGCGAAGACCAGTTGCTCTCGTTGGCTGCGATAAACTTGGACTGCCAAGTCACGCCACCCGCCTCGAAGCGTTCCTCAACAGTCGGGCCAGCAACCTTTCCTCCGAGATAGTCGATGGAAGCGTCCTCTCCCGTGTATTTTCCCGTGGAAGATGCTGTGAAGTTATATCCGACTCGGTCCTTGTTGTAGTGAGGACACTCTGTGGCGCACTCGCTGTCGATCATCCACGCCGAAGCACTTCCAGTGTCGAAGAGAAGGAGAAAGTCTTGTTCAGGCTTTCCAACGCCGACCTGAACCATTTTCTATCAAAGTCAGTTTTCGTCTATGGATCATGGTCTGATCAACATACGTAGCCATCCTTGACGACCATGGGCATGTCCAAAACGGCAGCTGAGGCAGCGCCGAGAAGGGTCGAGGTGGCCAAAACGGCCGAAGCGAAACGAGTGACAGAACCCATTGTTGTATAGGGTCAACGATGAGGTCGAGTAGAGGTGAAATGGCGGGATAGTCCGTCAACAATTGTAGGTTGTTGCGATATCTTATAGGCAAAATGCACCATGTGACGTATTGGGCACAGAACGAGATTAAGTAGCTAGTGACTCCATAAACACGAACTAATCTCGGTTGTTGTAGCTATTATTAGGATGAACCAAGCTAAAGTACGGCATTTGCTTAGCATCCCTTGCATAAGGTAGTCTGTAGTTATGCACTTCACAATCCGTCCATACATAAAACCAACCCTGCCATAGCTAGAAAGCATCGGATTATCTCTCACCGTACTCCGTATCCGCATGTTACATCGCTATCAAACATCTTATCACCGCAAAAGTCCCCGATTGGCAGTCTGCTATTCCAGTTCGAGAGCGGACAATTGGCAATAAAATCCGATAAAAGGAGATGTCGCATATCAAAAGAGCCATGGCGAGCATCCAAGAAATACTAAATAGACGAAATCTCCATGTTGTGATGCTCTTACCGATATTTGCATCAATTGAGAGATGGAGATCGAATGTTTAGTGCATAATGCTTGTGAGACACGCTAGTCCAGTCTCGGCTTAATAGGAGAAATCTCGGTTTTTTAGTGGACGGGATTCCGCTGTAGCCGGAGGTGCCGAGGCTTGGACCCATCCTTTTTATTGGAGGCGACAGCTTCAGGGTAGCAAAGTCTGTATTTAAAGGTTGTAAGCATATTCAATCCAGTATGCTTTCTGTTTTATCAGATACATATCAGAGCTATTACATTGTGAATTAAATGACTGTAGTTTCTTGAAAGATGACCAACGGACAAATTGGCACACGTATAGCATGCCATAGTAACCATGTGCGAAAAAGTATCTCGGTAGGTCAAATAGTATTCTGGACGTAAGTATCATTTTCGAAGTTAAGCTATTGAGACGGTCGCAATCCAATACCCGAGCACAACCTTTAATATAGCAAGACATTATTTCTTATATAATACAGTCATACCGTTAGTCTTTTACAGATAAAACTGGTGGGAGATACCGGCGAGTTGCTCTAAGCAGCAGTTATTGTTCGACATAGAGTGTTTGAACTTCACGTAATACAAGACATACGTCACAATGACGCATCTGCCCGTCTAAGTATTTACCCTAACTTCAAGAGTTTACGCGTATTATGGAATGAGAATTGTGGAAGATAGCCTGAGAAAAAACGCGAAGTTGGGAACCGGCTTGAATGCCGAAGTTAAAATTTAAGGAAGACGCATAAACATGCTGTGATTGGTGGGATCTAGGAATCTCCATCCAGCGATAAAAATGTCCAATCAATAGCCGACATTAGTCTCGGCAATGGCAGCGAGCATACTTATTCCAGAAAAGTTCGAAACCTAGTTCTCAGTAGCTCTAGCCGTCTTTGGACTACCCTTTCGTCTGAATAATCATGACAAACAGTGAGAATTTGCAAGCCGACTGGGATGCGACCTGTCAAACTTGGCCCCAACACAGTGCTTGACGGACATGACGAGTGTTTCACGGCAAACCCGGACCACCTGACTAATGTAAACACTCTATCTTATCAAGAATTAGCTTGGAATATGGAGCCAAATCGGCCAACTATGAGGATCTTAACTCATCGTAGCATGAATCAGCTACCATGGCACCCACCATCTGCCCGGCGTTATTGCGTAGACAGTATAGTCTTCGGCCTTGGTTAACGGGTTTGCCTTGGTTTGTCTCCATCGATGAAACCTCATGAGCTAAGGGTCTTGAAATCTTACACTGGGGCGACAAGATCGGGTTTTTAACACCCAGCTTCTTAAGAAACCAGATTCCCTCATCACCGATTGACATTCCCACGCTTATCATTATCAATCTCTAGAGTGGATCATCATTTCCCAGGCTCATCATGCGATTCTCATCTCTTTCAGGCGTATCTGCCCTTACATTGGCCGCTCTCACGGCACCAGCGTCATGCAAGGTCGCCGATTCTACCTACGATTATATTGTTGTTGGCGGTGGCCCTGCTGGCCTGATCACAGCTGAGCGACTCTCTGAGGCTAACAAAAAAGTACTACTTCTTGAGCGTGGTCATGGTCCAATCGTCGCAACTGGATCCAATCACACGCTGTCCTGGAACTCCTCCCTTACCCCAATCGACGTCCCTGGCCTCTCTTCTGCTGTTGGTGGACTTGATCTATGGAACGAGTATATGTGTGATGATACTGCCGCCTTGGCCGCGTGTGTTCTTGGTGGCGGTGTCACTGTCAACTACATGGTCTTTGTTCACCCTCCTGCGCGCGACTTTGATGACAAGTGGCCTAAAGGTTGGAAATGGAACGATGTTGCACCGGCCGCCGACAGACTATATGCTCGCAATCAAGGCACTCTAGTCCCCTCCATCAACAACGAGCGATACGACCAGGGACTCTACAACACTCTGTCTGGCTTCTTCGACAAGCTGGGATGGAAGTCGGTTGACATGATCAAGCAGCCTAACGAGAAGCACGAGGTTTACAGCTGGCCATCCTGGAACGTCAAGAATGCCCTGCGAGCTGGGCCCGTCAGGACTTATCTCCCACTTGCGGAGAAGCGAAACAACTTCACTCTTCGCATGGGTTCCAAGGTCATTCGTGTTGTCCGATCTGGCTCACGAGCTACTGGCGTCGAGGTTGAGACTACTGTAGGTAAGAAGGAGATTGTCAAGCTTTCCAAGAACGGTCGAGTTGTTCTTTCTGCTGGCGCCCTCACAACTCCTCGCCTGCTGTTTAACTCGGGCATTGGTCCCAAGAAGCAGATCCTGACCGCTAAGAAGACTGGCGTCACTCTTCCTGCCGAGAGAAACTGGATCAGTCTTCCTGTCGGCGAGAACCTCATGGACCATCCCATCTTCACATTCACCGTCAAGACTGGTGGTGCTTGGGGCATGCTCGACACTGATAGTGTCTTGAACGGCACCGATAGCAAGAACATCGATCTATATGAGAAGAAGTCCTCTGGAATCCTGACCCAAGGCCGCCATCGCATGATCTTCTTCAGCTCCAACAAGGGTTCTGATGGTGTCACCCGATACTTCCAAGGATCGTGTGCTGCTGGAGGTGATGGTATCGCTTCTATCAAGGTCTACATGACTCATGGCCTGACCTCGACTGGTGTTCTGGGTATGACTGAGGAGGGCAAGACGGTCATTGCGAAGTCTCCTTACCTGCAAACAGATGGAGATGTCGAAGCTGCCAAGGCTTTCGTTCAGGATATGGTTGACAAGATCACCGATTCTTCATCTGGGTTTGTTCTTCAGAAGGAGACCAATACCACAGCTATCATCAAGGCTGTTACCAGCGGGAACCACTATGCTGGTACTACCAAGATGGGCACTGACGATGGGCGAAAGGGAGGCTCTTCCGTTGTTGACACCAACGCCAAGGTATATGGCATGGACAACCTTGTAAGTGTAGCTTGTTTCTCTCTACCAATCTACCTACTAATTCTCTCTAGTTTGTTTCTGATGCAGGCATCCACCCTGACCTTCCTACTGGCAATATCCAGACTATTGTCATGGTTGCCGCCGAAGCTGCAGTTGCCAAGATCCTTGCTTGTTAACGAGTTAGCTTTACGAAGGGTAAACAAGAGGCTATTGTAAATACTGAAATAGTACTAGCAGAACAGATTAGAGATGACTTTATGGTTTAAAGCGTTGTAATAAATGCGCTGTAGCATCTAAGTAAATGATTTTAGACACCTTTAACCACCTCGATGCAGACCTTGCCGAAATGCTTCATGCTCTCCAAGTATTCGAAAGCATCCCTGGCCTCTTCGAGGCTGAAAACCCGCCCATCAATCACTGGTTTAATGCTGTTAGCTTCGATTGCACAATTCATCTCCTCAAATTGCACATGGGGGCCCACGTATGCAATACGTGTAGTGCAGAACCTGAAATAATATCCATAAGATCTGGCTGCTCTTCTGGGTGAGCACTAGCCTGTACTCTAACGACAGACATAAGTCCGTCCATCTTCACAGCAGTGAGAGACTATCAAGTTCCCATAAGTTAGTAGCAGAACATTAAAAGCATAGGAGTGGCCTACGTACCTGTTTTAGAAAGAGAATATTAATAATAAATTATCGCCGCTTTATAGGTAAGAGCTTAAGCTTACCTTAAACGTAGCTTTAGGAGCACTTAGCCTTAACTTTAGTAACTTACTTAAGTATTCTAAAGTACCCTTACTACCTAGATATAGGTATTTATAATTATTACCTTTTAACTTTAGTTATTATACTTAATAAATAGCCTTTAATTACTATAAAGTAACTTAAAAAAGGCTATATTACTTAACTAGTAAAACTAATATATTACTTATAAAGTTTACTTAGCTTTTACTTATAATTACTTGTGACGGTTGGGGTTCCAAACAGGGAAACTAGTCCGTACTAGGTTTATGTTTGCAGATTGCGTAGGGCGTTGTACT
>JAAOAU010000865.1:0-14891 GCA_013186845.1 Fusarium sterilihyphosum
GAATTAAGAATAACTAGAGTTATTATATTAGTATATAATTCTACTTAACTCTAAGAATAGTTCTGCTGCCCAATATACATCAAACCTCCAAAAGTCGCTCTGTTGTATGAGATCTGACGTAGAATTATAAAGCTTTTCCTGGCTATTTTTGATAATAGTTTTTGCATTTATTCCTTCAATTTGATCACTAGAGAAGAGCTCCGTCTTTTGGTCTTTGAAGGGTGATTGTAGGCCTGGGCTGGTTTGATCTTGTACATCTTGCACATGTAGCCGCCAGATATCGCCACTGTTAGCATATTGTTTCAGGAATTCGAAGTCACCCTCAATAGTATCTTTGCTCTCGTTGTCATATTTCGCCAGACCTGTCAGAGAGTCCTCTAACTCTAATAATATTGCAATTAGTCCGGGCTTCTCAGGAATGGTCAGACAACATACCTAAAGAGCAGGCACTGAATCCCTTAGAATTATCCACAAAGCTACAGGGACTTCCCCATTTTCTTATTGGACTTAATAGGTTGGCACGCCTTCTTGTGAATATAAGCAATGGTTGAATAATCCACAAATTGTCAATACATACTTTGGTCTGGGAACGGCTTTCTTTTTCTTTTCTGGGTAATTACATGTTCGACAGTCAAATCGACAGTTCGAGCACGGAAGTCCAACTCTCGAAACGTCGCACCGGACTTTACGAAAGTGGCAATGAGAGCATGCGACAGGTGCTCTCCGTCCTCGAATTGTTTTATGGACTCTATTCATGTTATGCTGGATGATATTACTGAATATGTCTGGTTACCCTACCCGAATTCACACTTATGCTCGGACTAAATAGGATCAATAATGTATGATAGCATGGAGGAAATGATAGAGGCTCTTTCAATGGGTTCTTGTGGAGCCAACAGAGCTTAGCGTGCTGCTAGCTATGTTATTTTGGAGGCGACAAGCGATAGACGATAGCCGAGCTCTGGGTAACTGACCTTTGCCGTATCTACATTTGGGTGAGGGAGTTGCCTCTGAGTTGCAAAGTTCGGGCTTCTCGAGAATGACATTAGGTGGCAAAATAAATATAGGGCATCTTTATAAGTCTAGTAATAACGTTTACTAAAAGAGTTTAAAATATAACTTATAGAAGAAATACGTAACATTTCATAGATCAACAGGTAAAAAGCTTTCACTCTCTTGTCCTCAAATAACTGTAGATAGGTCAATTGGGCGTAAGCGATAAAAGGAGTGTTTATGTTTACAATTCATAAGAGTGCTATTGGATCCTTGACAGAGTGTGCTGTATTGGACTATTAGTAAGTGAATTACAGATACCTTATTCATACTACCCTACTACTGTTGTGTTGTATCTTTACAACTTCGAGGCATAATAATAATTGTGGACAGGGTTTCAACTTCAGACTTATCAGTAAAAGGTTGTTGTATATAGAAGGTCAGTTATCTGTAGATATGGCTAAGTTGTAGATTATTTAGTCCCTCTCTCTTGAAACACAATTTTAAAAGGCTTGAAGAGGTCAGGAGGTAACAGGACAATATCTAAGCTATCCATTTGAGTTCATTAGATCCTTTAAGCTTCTTGTTGAGTCGTGTATAATGCCACCAGAGCCCAAAGCTCAAAAGCGCACCCGTGGCAAGGAAACCGGCATTGTTAGCGGGGATCGTTGCATTGACTGGCCATCCACAGCATACCAATGTTGGACCTGTCTAGGTAGCAGAACAGATAGATCAGAGCAGTAAAGGGCATGATACGGATGTCCATCTTGCGAACGAGTCTACCACAATCCAAAGGTAAGTATACAATCGAGGGGTTCTGCCATGGTGGGGAGATAGCAACCTTTTTTCTGCATCCTTGTTTACAGCAGTGCTGGTGCTTTCAATATGGGAGCTCTCAACATCCTCGATCATCTTGTTATTTGCGTGCTCGTTCATCATATTTTCGAAAACAGTATACGTGTCGGTAGCTTTGTTCGAGTTGTTGATAAACATTTTTGCCAAGGGGTGTCCTGGAAGGATATAAGAGTTCTTGCATCACCAATGGAGGTTGGCCGGCTAGGTATTCTCACAATGTGGCTCGGCTGATCAATTGAACCCCGCAAGCTAACTCACCCCGCAAGCTAACATAAATCCGCGCGTTACCCCACGGGGAAGAATGCCGATAGACGAGAGACGACGAAGAGTAGCGCTAGGTTGGCGAGCGAACGAGCGATTGGTCAAACATTAGCTTATTAGTACTGTCTGTACATAACTTAATGGTCACTATGGAAGTGTATGTAGTACATCAGCCAAGTTAAATGATGTAAAAGTGACACCCAAATAGCTCCTTACAGAGGTACTTCCCATCAACCCTCGCTCCAAGTGCACGTTGTCGCTCAACAAGCACGGAAAGAAGTTGAGACACCCTAAGGGCAGTCTGCGATCCTTTTTCATCTAGCCGAAAGGCGAGCAATTCATCCTCACCGGCAGACGACTCCCGCTCGTCGCTAGGGGTAGCACTTAGCTCCCCCAGGGCCCGGAGTTGCAGAACTGCCCATTCTTGCTGGATAGGGTCTTCTACCTCGCAACCAAAGAGATAGCACACCCACATGAGCCCAGGATGTATTGAGTTTGCTGGTGTTCGCTGAATAGTCGGGTCAAAGGCATGCTGGTCTATTGGCTGGCTAATGCTGCGACGCATCATGTTTCCCGACTGCTGTAGTGCCTTTTGCATAATGGGTGTGTGCTTGAGAGTCCAGAAGGCCACTCGGTGGATATACACGTAATGGTTCCAGAATGTCGCGATGTATATGCTGAATAATTGCTCGAGGCGGTTGGCAATATCCCTTGCCACGAATTGTCCGAGCTGAGCTGCGTTGAGATTGAGAATTCCAGGCCGGCGCTGCCATAGCTCTTGCAGTTCCTCCTCGAATGCCATGCATGCGTCCATAACCTCTCTTTCGTCTTCCGGAGTGCCTCTCGGCCGATGGTGACGATCGTATGATCCTATTCGCCTTGAGTATGCTTGTGAAACAATGTGAAACTCGAATGCCGGGCACAACAAGATGTTGAGAACATCTAGACGAATAATGTTCCTCGAAAGTGAAACGTTGGCTGAGCTGGAGAGCAGATATTCCAGCCTGTCTCCCTTCTTCTTTTTGTTATCCTTGGAATGCGGCGTCGGGGAATGTACAGGCTGTTTGGCGAGCAGACCTGCGGTTGAGGAACTGCCATGGGCATCATCGTTCATCGTCTCACCACTACCCAGACTTGACTGGGACTTGTGGACCACTTGGAGAGCCGACTCAGAAAGCAAATGGCATCCCCCAAGATGGGACATTTTAGCATCAAGCGAGTCAAGCCATTGAAACAGGTGTGCTGATCCACTGTCCCAGTGTTTTCCATTGATTATGATCTTCTCCGCCATCGCCTTCGGAAAGATCGGACTGGCCTGATTATCACCATCATAGGCTATCTAGTTAGGTGTCAATACCAGTATTCCGTTAACATATCTGCCAGTGAACCACTATACCTCAAACCAGGCTAATAGGAACAGAGATACCAGCAAAGAGCGGCTGTTTTGACCGTCCCTCGGCCCGCAGGCCAGTGCGGCCTTCATGGACGCACACGCTGCATCATGGAGGCGAGATGCAGTGAGTTTGTAGTTGTCCTGATTTATACCAGTCCTGTGCAAAGCAGCTTTAGAGCTCGATAGCAAGGTGCTGATAGCGAAGAGAGCCAGCATAACGTGGTCATTTTCTCCATCAGCCATTTTCAACATATATCGTCTGATCTTACGCCAGCCGAGCGGATCGACGCCGACAATTGAAGCTGGGGGTTGTATCTCTGTTTCAAAAAGCTTCAACAGTTGATGCTCTTGTGTAGTTGATAAAATTGGAGGTGAGATTGCAAATCTGGTTGTTGGGGCATCGTTCGCTTCCCGAAGTGTACTTTGTGGTTGCCGGCGAGTATGTCTTTGGTCCTGAGAATCTTCAGCAGAGTGCGATCCCACGTATGCTGAGTCCAAGCTCTCTCCGTTATCCGCAGAGTCTGGAGTAGTCAGAGGCTGGATTATTGAGGCGTGATCAGTATCGAACAGTCTGGCCGAGTTCGTGAAACCAAGAGAAGTGAAAGAAAAGACGGGATCAGCTAGGGGAACGTAGTCGTTAAAAGCGTCAAACTGCCAGTCGCTTTGGTCTTGTGTGCCAATCATGAAGTCGGGAATCACAGTGCTGTCGTCGGCGCTGTAGGCTTCATTGTTGGAAGCCATGATGTCCAAGGCATCCATTGAGTGGTGTTGGTCAAGCTGCTGGTGGTTTGATACAACCACTGACTCGGGTCGAGTTTCTTCGCCCTGGTCTCCGGGTTGAAAGGCTGGGTCGTAGTCCACATGGCTGTTGGCGGTAGACGTGTCGTTGAAAGTCCTTGCAACGATGCAACCTTCGTTATCGCCCCTATCCTCCTGATCACTCAGGCTCTGTGTGTCTTGATCATCACCATGTGCTGACCCCTGTTCCAGCTGCCTCTGACGTCGGCGTGGACGAATCTGGCCCTGCTGATAGTTGCAGACCAACTTTAGCCTGTCACAGTGGCCACACATTGGTCGTTTCTCATCACATCGAACCCTCCGTAGGCGACATGTCTGACAACCATTCTTTGATCGAGGACCCGAGCGTCCTAGGCTGGTGTTTTGCCGACGGACGATGCCAGCTCTAGACGACATGGTTGGTTGGGTGGGAATTGCGTGGAAGATTGCGGGGAAGATTGCGGGTGCTGTTCTTATTTCTGTTGGCTTGGGACGATCCATGTTGCCGATCTTTATCATTATAGTACTAGCGTGGCTCCAGGCTCAGTCTTGTTGAAGATGCGATCTGATTGGCTTTGTTTCGTTTTAGGACTAGACCGGTTTTAATGCATAGTTATACACGGTTCATATCCAAGCATTAATATTCCAAAAAGCAATGGACGATCGATTTGACTATCTACTGCATGTCACATGGTATCTTCATACTGATCGAAACCGCTGCGACAGTAAGAGACTTCTTTAATAATGACCGCTACTGCGTAAATACAATACGTAGGCCTTGATCAGAGCTTCGCCCTCTTCTGGTGTTCTTTATCCTCCATATTCCAAGGCAGTCGTGCCACTGCCCAGTCTGAACACCCACGTCCATGAGACTTCACCGAATTCCAGTCTCTCCGGCTGATAGACTTAGCCTCTTCCGCTGGGTTGTAACCAAGTCTCATGCGACCATCATCTTCTGGTCTAGTCTCCGTGGGGCTTGGTGCGACATTTCCGTCAAAACGTTTGTATATAGTAACCACAGTCGCTCCACCCAGACCCATATTGTGTTGTAAGCAGAACTTGGTGGACGGTACAGACCGGCTGCTTGTCCATCCGCGAAGATGCCAGACTGTCATATTGTTAGTCTGTCCAGGAGCAATAGTATCAAAGCAACTATACCTAATTCTGCACATTGAGCAAGTCCCGTTGCTCCCAGTGGATGGCCTTTAGATATCAGGCCTCCACTAGGATTGACAATCCATCCCTTCCCATGCTTCCCGGCACCACCATCTGGACCATACGTGATATCTCCATCTCGAACAAGTCTCCATGCTTGGCCCTCATCAGCCAACCCAAGACCTTCTAATGCACACATTTCGTTGGTCGTGAAGCAATCGTGAAGCTCGATAATTGAGATATCTCGCGCTTCAATGTTGGCCTGCTTGTAGGCTTTCTTTGCCGCCTGACGCGTCATGTTAGATCCAATAAGTTCAATCGCGCTGTTCGTTTCGAATAGAAGAGGCGAATCAGTGGCTAGAGCCTGACCAGCGATTTCAACGGCGCTCTTTCGCAGATAGGGACGAGCGGCAAGGAAGGATTCGGAGACAAGGACAGCTGCAGCGGCACCAGTCTTTTAGATACGTTAGCTAGGATCAAGGTAACTGATAGAAGGTGTATATGTGCGACATACCGATGAAGGACAGCACTGAAGCCTGGTGATGTCCCCCGATACAACAGGGCTGTTCAGAACATCCTGTGCTGACACCGCCTTGGAGAGTTGTGAGTAGGGATTCTTGGTTCCATGGCTCCTGTTGATGGATGTGATTTGAGCAAAGTCCGACTTTTCTGCCCCCTGAGGTCCGTAGCGCTTCAAATACTCAGCCTGGGCATTCGCATAAAGCTGTGGAGTCCACCCAGGAGAAGGCTTGTTGCGATCTTCCTCAGTGATATGAGTCTTTGATAGATCTAGGATACGTGAAAGAGGGTTCTCTCTGTCTTTATAGATCTGGGGTAAAGCACCGGGATACATCTTGTCAAATCCAATGACCAGGACGCAGTCAGCATCGCCAGACCGAATGGCCTGGTTTCCAAGCCAAAGGCCAGTGCTGCCAGAGCTACAATAGTTATTGACATTGAAGATGGGAATTCCAGTCATTCCAAGGCCGTAGAAGACTCGCTGAGCACATGTCGAGTCTCCAAAGACGTAGCAGCCAATTCCTTGATCAACCTGATCATAGGTTATGCCTGCGTCCAGTAGTGCCTTGACACCCGCCTCAACACCGAGGTCAAGGTAGTCTGCCTCTGGGTTGGATGCTTGGCTCGCTGACTTTTTAGGTGAGTTAAAGGGTGTCATACCCACACCTACGACGAAGCTGGTTAGAGACATCTTGAACAAAGGGCTCTAAGTAATAGTGATGAGATTGGTGTACTGTTGAAAGTATAAAATTATTATTTCGGAAACGTTTTTGAGGTATTCTTCACTTTTATTCTAATGACCATCGGAGGGTGCTCACATACTCTGGGTAGCCCCATTACTAACCCTCTTGGGATTGATCGGTGCAATACTTAGACGACAAGCGACAGGCGACGACCCCTCGGGCCAAGTTCACGTTAAAAAGAGGGGTTTTATGGTAGGTAAGCCGCGTCGGCGCCCAAAGGCTGGTCACCTTAACAAATGCAAAGCTCATACATCCTGCCACCTACTTTTTCTTATTTTGTCAAGAGATAAAGGTAGTGTAAAAACAATAAATTCTTCCAAGGTCCTGCGCCAGGGAAATGATTAGGCTTAGAAAGGGAGTAGGGGAAATTGGCGTTAAATTTGCACCTAATCGGCGATAGTACGCATAAGCGATCAACACTGAATAATTGTTCTAGCGTAACTCTACTAATACTCAGAGTCTGCTCGGCATTCTTGCCGCTCCATCTAGTCTAATAACAGCCCCATTCAGCATCTTGTTTTCAATAACGTGAGCCACCAAAGAAGCAAACTCCTCTGGCTTGCCGGCTCTATCAGGAAATTCGAGAGATCTCTTGAGGCTCTCATATGCCTTCTCTGGCATACCAGCCACCATAGCTGTTCCAAACATGCCTGGTGCAATGCAAACTGCCCTGATACCCCAGACACTGAGATCTCGAGCTAGCGGGAGTGTCATTGAGGCGATTGCCCCTTTGGCTGCACTATAGGGCACCTGGCCTTCTTGCCCGTCGAAAGCTGCAGCAGAGGATACAGTAATAACGACGCCGCGAGAGCCATCGGCATCGGGCTCCTGAGCAGACATGTGAGGTAGCAGATTACGAAGTACATCGATTGTACCGTTGAGGCTGATGTTGACTACTTTTTGAAACTTGTCCATGTCAATAGCCTTCGCCTTTTTCGAGAGGATCTGTGGATTTTAGTCAGGTGATATAGGATTGTAGAGAACTCGAACAGATGTACCTTTGCTGGGCCAAGAAACCCTGCACAACAGACCACAGCTACAATATCTCGACCTGATGTTTGACTCCACGAGATAATGCTAGAGGTCGCATTTTGGACTTCCTCTGTGTTGGAGACATCCGCTTTGAAGTGCTTGACCTTTGGGTTAACGCTTTCATTGTCTTGGATCTTAGGTAGTTGAAGGTCGATGACCGCAACGAAGGCCCCTAAATACACAATCTTCTCTACAGTAGCTGCACCGAGACCCGAAAGGCTAAAAGTCTGAAGTTAACTGGAAATCACTTTAAGTAGGGTAGGCTGCCACTCACCCTCCTGTTATAACAACAATCTTGTCTTTGGGCATCCTGTAGGCGCTTTTTAGTAATCGTACGCTTTTTTATTCTGTGTGTTGTCTCACAAATGGCCGTTGAGGACTTTGCACGCATATAAGTCGCAGTGTATCGGTGAGTGCCTGGTCTTGCATCGCTTCTCGCCTATCGCCAGTCTTAGGTAGCAATCGTCTACTGTCGCCACTCGGCTAAACGTGCACTGCGGATAACATGTTCCGATAATTGAGAGCCAATCCATACTTGAGTTCATGGACATAAAATTGTATATCAGCGATTGCAGACTTCTTCGTTGTCGCCAAAGATCCATTAGTCACTTTCAAGTCTACATCATAATTTTCTCAAAGCTTTCAGCAATTCTACTTGCACCATGGCTAGCATTCGAGAGGAACGAGATGCTGCTGTTGCTCTTAGCAAGATCAGCCGGGATGGCTTGTCAATGCTCCATGGTCCTTCACAACCGATGCCTATCCACAAAACATTTGGCCGGCTTTTGCGTGAGCAAGCAGCCGCCACCCCGTCTGCTCTTCTCGTGGCCTCCCACCATCAAAACAAGTCATTGACCTACAGTCAAGCCGACGCCAGAAGCGACAACCTTGCAAAAGGCCTTGCTTCTCTCGGTGTTCGCAAGGGAGATCGAGTTGCCATTCTTATGGGCAACGAGATTGAGTACGTGGAGACCTTCTTCTCTTGCACCAAGTTAGGTGCCCCGATCACGCTAGCCAACTATGGATATAGCGAACAAGAGCTGCATTCTGTTCTCTCATCTTGTGGAACTTCGACACTGGTGATGGTCCCTTTCTTTGACCGTTACGATTATCGGGAATGGATACCCCGTCTCAAGGACAACATTCCTTCTCTTCGGAATGTCATTATTGCTCACGGAGATGAATACTCTGCTACGCACTGCAGTACTTACGAGGATGTCATCCTTCAAGGCTCAAGGATCAGCCTTGACCTCGAGGCTATGGATGAATCTTTGGACCCACAAGATATCATGAACCTTCAGTTCACCAGCGGCTCAACAGGGCTTCCCAAAGCATCGGCATTGACCCACAGCGGAATCTACAACGCAGGGCGCTTCATCGGCCAAACTATGTATCTGACGGCAGACGATCGAATTTGTTTGCCAGTTCCTCTGTTCCATAGCTTTGGTCTGATCATTGGCCTTGCAACAGTTACTGCATTTGGGGCATCTATCATTATCCCAGACAACAAGTTCAATATCGAAGCGACACTTGCCTGCATCCCTAAGTACAAATGTACGGGTCTGTATGGAGTTACAACCATGTTTGTTGCAGAAATGGCTCATCCCAACTTTGACAACTACGACCTCTCAACCCTCCGTTTCGCGATCCTGGCTGGCTCTGCTGTACCAGAGACATTAGTACGTAAGGTCTGGGCTAAATTTGGGATTACCCAAACACATACCAACTGGGGCCTGACCGAGAGCTCTTCCATCGTTACTATGACGCGGGATACAGACACGATGTACCAGCGAACAATCACTTCTGGCAGACTATTTCCGGGATTCTCAGCTCGCATTGCAGATCCAAAAACAGGTCTCACAGTTCCGCGAGGGCAGCGGGGCGAGATTCTTCTCCGCGGAAACGGAATACAAGCCTGCTATTTTGCCAATGATGCCAAAACTGCCGAGGCGCACCAAGTCTCACTCGAGGATGGCCTCGTGTGGTTTCACACTGGGGATGAGGGATACTTCGACGATGATGGATACTTTGTCATCACTGGCCGAATCAAAGACATGATCATCCGCGGTGGCGAGAATATTGCGCCATTGGAAATTGAAGAGAGGCTTGTAGCACACCCTGCCGTAGCCCAGGCCTCAGTCATCGGAGTACCGGACGATAAGTACGGCGAACAGATATGCGCATTCTTGGAACCTGCATCCGAATACCTGTCCAACCCACCATCCGATGAAGAATTGAGGAATTGGGTGATACAGACGCTAGCCAAGTTCAAACAACCAAAGTTTATTATTTGGCTAGGGTTGGATCCTGAATTTCAGGCTTGGCCCAAGACAGCAAGTGGAAAGTTGCGAAAACCGGACTTGAGGCAAATAGCCACCAGAATACTCCAGGAAAAGACTAAAAATAAGACGTTTTTACGGGCAAAGTTGTAGAAAAATAGCCTTATAGAGTTTAATTCAATACCAGCTTCTAATATGATCTTTGAGAACTTTATATAATCCTGCAGGTATTTACAAGTAACGACCTCGTAAAAGATAGGGTACCCCTGATCGGTCTAGCTTTCTGACAGCCTACATCAACTACCACAAACCAGCGCTCATACGTCACTCTCGACGATTATACCAGAGCGGCCTGCGTAGTTTGGGAACGGGTCTTTAAACCGGGTCATTGTTTCCTACAAAATAATACTCAATATTGTGGCGTCGCTTTTGATCGAACCAACGTTCCATCTAAGCAGCCGAAAGAAAAGTATAAGAACCCAATATTGCAAATTCTTCCACCGAAGTCTAAAAACTGACATAGCCGGTGCCAGGAACGAATGTGGCAAGCCAGGGGATATCTTTCCCCTGCTGAGCCAGCTGCACAAAGAACTGCCCATGTGCATCACCGTCGAGTCCCATCCCACCCATATTTCCGTCAGCTTGGCGCTGATCCGCATAGAAGAACCTGACATAAGGAATTAGCATGTCTCCCTGTGTGTCTTCATCTTCAGATCTACTTACCGAGCTCCCTTGCCCTTGTACAAAGTGTCGGCGAGACTGATCCAGTATGAGGATGCTGACTTGCCCATGCCCAGAGTGGCAGTAGCTGGCACAGGCAGGGGCTGTATGTTCATCTTGTTCCCGGTGTAGATGAAGGTCTTTTTTGACCCTTCAGCTAGAGTTTTCCATCCGCTGACGGCTTGTTCTGCGGCAACGTAAGGACCGAGGGTGTTGATGTTGATGTCTTGAACAAGGCTTTCTTGCGCAAGAGAAAACATGTCGTCATCTACCGGAGGAACTGTCCGTGCTCCGGCATTCCAGATAACAACACTCGGGGAAGCCTTCCATTCATTATAAACTCTTTGGAAAATTCCTGGAATGGTGTTGAGATCGGCAAGATCTGCTTTGAGAGAAAGATAGCCTTCACTTGTAATGCTGTCGGAACCTGACTTGGACACAAGCGCTACCTTATAGCCGATTTTGGAGAATTCTTTAGCAACAACAGCTCCGACTCTGGGGCCGGCTCCAAGAATAAGTGCAACGAGAGTAGATGCCATGTTGAAGGGTTCAAGTTATGTGATTCTGCGAAGATATTAGGAAAGAGTTGAGATAGTAATAAGCAGATAAAGGACAAGTGATAGCCTTAAATACATAGGGAAGGATATCTCGGCACGCTCGCAATCAAGTATTTCTCAATCATTGGTAATCAATATGAACATAACCGCTCTGGGGACATGTGTACACGTTGTAAGCCGCGCGGGAAAGCGACAGCTCCACTGCTCACTAACGATTTGATATTCGGAGCTAACGCTATATGTCTCCTAATGACTACGCTGAACTGTAAAGAATGTAGCTGTGACAAATGTTGGACGTGAGATTCCTAGTGTCAATTGCTAGAGGTATCAGCTCGATTCCCACTATAGCCGTGCGTAGGAAGCCTTTAGTTCTGAAGTATAGATTTTCTTGAGATAGGACACTAGATATCAGATGCATTATCTGTTTACGTGACTTGCCGTTCTTCCGACTTATTACACGCTCCTGTCTTCCAGATAATCTACAAGGCTACGCATAATGTTGAAGTAGTGTACATGGTGGCGGTCAGCATAATATCCCGACAAGATGCCACAGAAAGGCTGGGCCAAGAATTGCTTCAGTATTATCTCGTGAGGTAGAACTATCGAGAGCTTGGTGCAGGAGCAGCTGTTTCGGCCATTCTTTTGAGACAAAGCGCAACCAAGCTCTCTATTATATACATTTTGATAGGGCCGTTGTGGAAGAAAAGTAAAAGTAAGGCAGTGACGGATCCAACGTAATGGATTTTGCGAAACAATGAGTACCATCTCAATCGAAAGGCCCTGGAGGATGTAACAGCGATAATCAGAAAAATGACCGAACTGAGAATAGCCACCATTATCTGTGGTTGTTGAACCATGCTTCTAAATATTTGGTGTTGTACTAAGACAGTCGTGTAGCCCAAACTGTGAAGACCAAAGAAGCTGATAATGATTCTTCCACCTATTCTGTGAATAGTCATATTCCATCTGTTCGAGTTTTGTATCAGAAACCCTAGCGGCGGAACAATCTTCTTCGTCGACAAGAGAATATGAACTGGCAGCTGAGAGGCTGCGATGAGACCGAACCTTCGGATGAGGTGGTAGGCATCTGTGATAGTGTGTTAGGAGTGCCTCGGTAGACCTGAAATGTTGCAAAAGACTGGTTCAGCGTACCTTGGTGAGTCTGAGTAAAACATAGAAATAACAACCACATAAGCCAGAGTGTGCCTATAAGAAACTTCCCTTCGGTCCAGTATAATACGGATCTCAACCAACCAGAACTCCTTCCATCCTGCTTGTTCGGTCGCGCATCATGCCAGAAATTTGTGTATTTTGCTGATTTTTGGATCATCAATCTGAAGAAGGGGGCACAGAGAAAAAGTATTATTTGAGAGGCTTGCGCAATATTTGCATATTTATCTGTTGAAACTCGGCGGATCTCGACTACTTCAGGCGTTTTCGGTACAAAACGGAAGCCCAGCATGTTGATGGTACACGGATGACTCGTTGCGGTGGAGGTTGTGTGTTTGGATTGCCAACAGAAGGGTTTAGACTGGTTGATATACTGTTTTGGCTTGAATAACTGGTGTTGTCCCTGAAGACCATCCTTCACCTCCATTTATGACAAGTAATCAGATACTTAAATCCAATGTAAACACTAAACCTTGTCTGGATACGCGCTGACACCACTAAGTGCAGGTTCTGGTGGGTTTGATACGACGCTAGACTATCCCGCGCGGGAATGCCAATGCCAGCTTACTAATTATATAAGCACAATTTTCTCAGTATTTCAAAGTGCTAATTCCCGCGCGGAAAAAGAATGAAGATTCACAGTTCCCATTCCCGCCCTCCGCTATCGTCATCACTCCCCCAGATTGTTATCATTCCAGGGAATTTTCGTTAAACATGAGAACGTCAAGCGGCTGCTGGACTTGCCGCATTAGGCGAAAGAAATGCGACGAATTGCGTCCCGTGTGTAGAGTTTGCGCGGCACTTAACATCACTTGTTATTTCGACCCAACAAAACCCCCATGGATGGACGGTGGCGCGAAACAAGATGAGATGACGAATATCATCAAGCTAGAGATTAAAACCCGGTCCAGGCGCAGTAACCCACGACAGATTAACCGCGCGGAATACAGGACCACGTCAACCAGCGATATAACCGTCTCCAGATCTTCAGATCCCACTAGTGGTCTCGGAGATAATATCACGCCCTCGGATCCCGCAGATTCAGCCATATCTGCTACAGAATGGCTCCCATCCCCTGAGAGTGGGTCAGTTGGAAGTCTTTCATCCACCCAGATTGAGCCTCGGGCTGCTCATACACCTCCCTTGGATCCGATCTCCACTACATTCTACCTCGATCATGTGTTCAGTTATCTTTATCCATTTTACCAACCTTCTAGTCGACGAGGCGGTAGATCATGGATCCTTGAGCTATTGATGACTAGCTCCGCTTTCCAACAGATCGTTCTGAGTTACAGCACTTACTGCTATGATCTTGCCGACCCCCAGAATGAAAGAACGCAAGAAGACAAGCTGCGTCAAGCTGAGAGTTCCGTCGCAAGTTTGGGTCAGTCTTTACAGACGCTTCTTAGTGTAGGCAGTCTAGACGGCCACACTCATTGCGCCTGCCGGGTTTTGACAAGCATCGTACAACACCATCGATATGAGATCATTACGGCCAATTCCAACTGGAGAATCCATTTCGACGGTGCTTTGGCTCTTTTCACACGATTGCTAGACAAATACTCAAACGCAGTCGAGAGTCTTCACCATTCCTCTACCAGGGCCGGCTTCAATGCTATTGTCCACGACTTGAATGTCCCTAGGCAGGAGGCATTTTTTTTCTCTGTGGGTCTAATGATATTTGATGATATTGTTGCAGCTGCTTCCTCGAATCAAGAACCCCAGCTTTTTCAGTATCATCAACACTTGATTGGAGGGGATGATCCTGCGCTTGAGCTAGAGGTTATCATTGGGGTGAAGAGCTGCATTCTTAGACTTCTTGGCCAAGTTGCCTCGCTGAATGCAAAAAAGCAGCAGGACCAGGCAGCAGGAAACTTGGATGGGTTGGAACTAGCCCAACTCGCTTCCACAATTATGGAATCTTTGACCGCCAGTATCGAGCAACTTCAGGAATCGTCTTCACCTTCCTCGAACCCTCAATCAGGTGAACGAGACTATTTAGAAGAGCTTCGCGCACACTACGATTCCCGCGGCACAGCCCGAGACACTGGACTGGTTTCGCAAACCTGGGCTCATGCAACTATGGTCTATTTGATCACAGTTGTATCCGGATGGCAGCCAGCCAACGCCATGTTGAGACATCATGTCGACCAAATAGTTCAGTTATTAACTGGACAGATCCCTATTCATTTGATACGCACCATGGTTTGGCCCTTGTGTGTCGCTGGCTGTCTTGCTGATCCACTACAGAGGCGTGTGCTTCTTGGCGTTCTAGGCACGCTCAAGCCCATTACATTATTTTCCAGTGTCCATAAGGCAATCATAATCATGGAACGAACGTGGCAGAAAGGGAGCGGTTTCCAAAGCGGTAATCAGCCTGTAATGAATAATATAGGTCTTGCTACTTTTTTCCAAATGCAGGGTAACTTACTATTAC